>JBBBDQ010000758.1:885000-1170000 GCA_037127315.1 Ascarosepion bandense | reverse complement strand
ACTAAGGTATTTTTTTTAATGTTCATTATGTTCAGAAGGTTGATTTAGTCAGATTTTAATGATTTTTTTTGTTTTTATCATTTTTTATTTTAGGAAACTGAAAATGTCTTCTAGTTTTTTATTAAAAAATGTTTTACTGAGAATAATTTGTTCCTTCAAAAATGTGTTATGGTAATATTTTTCCTTCAAAAATGTATATTTTTCTATAAAAGTCTTTTTTTATGTATATATTTCTAAAAAAGTGTATTTTTGTACTTTCATAGTGTTTTCACCCCAATTTGGGGTTTAACTATTATAGCTGGGACCCTAACAGGAGCTACCACCCCGGGTCAGAGTGGACGTGAGAACAACAGCAATTAAGAGGTGGTTCCATGCTCCTCACAACCTCCCAATCAGAGGCTTTGCTGCCGGATGTAGTTTACCGTCATGCCCAGGACCCAAAATAGTCTGTGAAAATCATATTATTTTGATTTGATATTTTTTAAATGCTATTTATATCGGTGATAATCATTTTTCATAAGTTTTTATTTCATTATCTAGGAACTGCAATATACTTCCGGGAAAGGTAATTCCCATTGCCTTACTCATAATTTTGAATTACGTGTTTTCCTTTTCCGGGTATGGAATTTAAAGGTTGGGTGTTGGTGTATTGTAGGAGTGTGCGTGTTCACATGTAAACAATTATTGTAGAAGCAACAAAAACTTGGGTCTATTCTTTTTTATATAGTAATTTTAGGGAAACAATGTTCCCAATGTTTCCGTTTTCTTTTTCTGGTTCAGAAATAAGTTTGGGTAAGTAAAAATATAGCTTATGGCAGTAAATGCTGGACAATCTCATCAAAGATGAAGGAAAAACTTCAAGCAACTGAAATGTGGTTCTACAGAAGGATACTGCGGATATCATGGAACGAGCATGTGATGTTTTGGAAAGGCTGGAAACGAAAAGTAAATTAATACTGAGCGTCTGGAAAAGACAGCTGAAGTTCCTGAAACGTGTAATGAGGAAGGAGGGCTTGGAGAATCTGATACTCACAGGTCTGATAGAGGGAAAGAGAGACAGGGAAAGCAGCGAGTAGCATACTTGAAGGGTCTGAGCAGGTGGATGACAGAGCGGGGTTTAGGTGGGGTAACGGAGAAAGCGTGCTAAGAGCCACCAGTGATAGAGAAACGTGGAGGGACATGGTCGCCTAAGTCCTGAAGGGACATCACACATAGAAGAAGAAGAAGAAGAAGAAGAAGAAGAAGAAGAAGAAGAAGAAGAAGAAGAATGGTTAAAATGGTCGAGCTCAAGTCAGCTTTGAGCTGGGTTGGAACGACCATAGTACTTCACGAGTGGCGCTACAAAACATACCCGAATACTATACATGATAAAGAGAGCGGTCCTGACCTTTCTGGAAATGGAGTCATAAAATTGTGCAGATGAACAAAAACCTTTCCATTTTCTTTGCTGTTAACAATATAGGAAAGTTTACTTCTTTTTTTAAAAATTCTTTATTATTATTTTCTCACTCTAGTTGCTACCCTAGGCTAAAGAGCCCGGTCAGTTTAATTCATAGCTGGTGATTGGTGAGAAGAGGTGGATTAGTGCCTTCTTCGAGGACAATTATACGAAAGTGAACACAGCAGAAGAGGATCGCTGTGTCAGCGCCATCAACGACCGACGAATGTGGGCTGACGTCTTGTTCTCAGGCCAGTATCGATCCTGATTAAAAGGGACAACGCCGCGAGAATTCTACTCCCTCAGCTTTTTTTCTCGCACTTCCCGCCTATGGAACACCTTCTGTATACTTGCTTTCCTGATGGCTACAATCTCCAGGAATTTAAACGCAATGTCAATTTCCATCTCTTATCCACTTGACTCCAGTCCTTTCTGCATCACCCGGTGTATCTTGTTTTTTTCCTTTCTCCCTACCTTCGCAACTGTCTTCACACCTGTGTTTCCATCCTTCTCTTGCTCTTTCTCTGACACCCCTGAAACTGGTTCGTCTTTCTCTTTACTCTCCTCCTGCCTAAAATTTGACTATCTTATATAGGCCCCTGTGCATCAGTGGCGGTACCGCCTTGATTGGGGTGAAACGATTAAAAAGAAAAGAAAAAGCCAGTAGACTAAGAACAATATACCTTAAATAAAAAAAAAGTTCAGTTTAGAATTCCCTGTAGGTTACCCATATTGATATGTCCCTGAATAAGACACAGGGTACAGTGGCCGAGACGTTGATATAACAATAAAGATTGTGACAATAGTCCGAATGTAAATAGTGTAAATAATGATAATTCATCATACCAGAAATTCAGACAGAAAATCAAATCCTTTGGGATTTCGAGATACAAATAAACCATAATTCTACTCAATAACTTTCCCCTGTTTATTTCACTCACATAATCCCCTGCGTCTTCTTGACGTTATCATCTTGCTTGCGAGGAATTGATTAAATAAAATAATTGGACAACAACAACAACAACAACAACAACAACAACAACAACAACAACAACAACACTCATAATAACAATTACTTAAGATATCACATAAACAAACAATTTTGCACATATATAAATCTACCATCCGCCCGCCCGTGTATTGAATACTTCTGCCACATCTGGTCGAATGCCCCTGCTATTCACCTCGGGGTTCTTGACAAAATCCAACGGAGAATCTGTAATGTGATCGATACCCACTTGGCAGTGCTTCGGCTCCTATAATTTCAGCAATTTATTTTTAGGTAATCCTCAGCTGCCGTCATATCGGCGCTCGCTACCTCACCATGCCTAACTACGGAGTGAATGCCAGTCCTTTTCTGAAAATTCTCGAACCAGCCTCGACTGGCTTAAACGGTCCACCTGATGCCTCGTTCGTCGTAGTGTCAGGGGTCTGCGGCAGCAAATCAGCGTAAATATCTCGTGCCTTCTCATAGATTATAGTCTCCCTAACGGTATCTGTTGCGAGCTACTTCTCCGTCAAACACATTAACAGCTTCTCCATGTTTTTCTTGATAGATGTCCGTAATTAGAAATTATTTTAACGCTGCTTGCTGGCGTTATAATCATCATCAACTCCTGCTTCAGTGTGGTTTAGATCGTAGAAGTGCTACGCTTGTACTGTTTTGCTAAGTCGACTACACGCATATTTTGGACATGGTTTTTGATAATTTCTTCCTTTAATTCAATGCACATCGTCCGCTTCTTCTTCTGAACACTGTCCTTCGCTTTTTCACTTTTATTGGATCTATGGTTGGAAAAAACTAATTTTTACAAAATAACTGCAAGCACGACTTCGAACACAACACTGATGCTTCCTCTGCGAACTAACCGCTTAAGGTGAACAATTGAGACCCGGGATGATGGGTGGATATCGCCGTCTTTACTGTAGCGTTCACGGCGCCAACTAGCGGTGGAGGATTTAAAGCTGGCTAGTAAACCGAATTTAATTCTTAACTAAAAGCAAAACATCAGCCGAAATACAACTCGAATCTCGAAAAATTCGTTAGTTTGGACACTCGTAACTTAAGGTACAACTATTTATATTCGGACTACTTTCCTCATCTTTGTTATCACAACGTTTCGGTTGTTGTGCCGTTGTGATAACAACAACAAAGCTAACGGCAATAGTCCGAATGTAAATAGTGTTGTAAATGGTAACTCTTCGTACCAGAAATTCAGACAATAAATGTTTTTGTTTATGCTATAAACATTTAACAAGAACGAAACTTGTAAATGTCGAACATTTTTTTTACGTAGAGATAGTTCATTGTTTATCAGCCACATAATCTCTGCTTCTTTCGGATGATCAGTTTTCTTCCGTTGATTCAACATAAGAACCGTAATGATTATGTCTGACTTTGACGTAGTTTCTGAATTGGAAACTAACCGCTGTGAATTAACATAAAAAATATTATTATTATTATTATTATTATTATTATTATTTGGCGCCACATGGTTTCTGTTAGGAAACAGAAACGCCTAGGAAATCTGGTCTATTTGAGAACGAACAATGAAAACTGATTATTTTAGCACATGACCCCATACAGATGAAGATTCATGACGACTAATCAAAAGCGAAAGTTATCATTATTTATATATGTATATAGGATTGAGAAAGGTACTAAATCACCTGTCCATGCATATCGCGCGCGCGCGCACACACACACACACACACACACACATATGATAAAATATAGTTTTGTGGTATGCTATATTTATGGGTTAATCTGTTCAATATCTGAGGTAGAGCGTATGTAAATATAAAATGGACACTGAAGTTAACACCTAGCCGATGAGTGCTTTGTTTTTATATTTTATAGTAGAATATATATATATATATATATATATATATATATATATATATATATATATATATAATTTATTTGTTTGAACATTATTTTTAATCAATACTGGTATTTGAGCAGATATTCTGTTTTTAATCAAACAGTTATATTTATTTCTACCGGCCTGACAAAAAATATTTGTCGCGAAAAGGTGTGTCATTCGACAGGATTCGAACCTGCGACCCCTATCAACAGCAACATTAATTGATCTGGTCCGTTTTAGACCACTCGATCACGAATGATTCCACAGTTTAACCGTAGTCAAATCAAGCTATATATAACACAATTTTCGATTCTACATAAATAACCATCTCTGCTCTGAAATATATCGTAATGTCAACCATTGTAAACATTCAATATATATATATATATATATATATATATATATATAAACTAACGGAAGTCATAAAATTTTTATATATAGATAGATATAATTAATACAAATAAAATTTGTTATTTAGCTGATGGATGTTATATTCAGCATTTCGACTCTAGAGTTTCGGAGATGAACTTTTCTAATTGTTAAGTTAGGTTGTTTCGGGGTTTCAGCAATTGATTGTCGTGTTCCTCATTTTTCGTTAACTTTATACTAATTTTGATGTAATTAATTCATTCGCTAGTTACAATGCTCTTATTATTTATTTTATTAATGTTAGGTTGATTGTTTTTTTGTGTGTGTGTGTATGTGTGTGTGTGTATGTGTGTGTGTGTGTATGTGTGTGTGTATGTGTCAAATGTCGTGGTTATTTTGCCTCTTCATAATTTTTGTATCCTTACACTCACTCCGTATTACTTTTTCTCCTTTTTCTATTTCGGATCTGATCTATATATAATATTATAGTATATTATTAATTACTTTAATCGCTATATTTAGCGAATATATGCGTTCTGAATTATTTAAATAGAGTTATTCAAATAGTGCCAATCTATGTTTATTGTCCTGTACATTCGACAATCATAATAAGAAAACAAATATGCTCTGAGCACAATTCGAACCTGCGGCCCACTTTCTAGGATTCTGATTCGGCAAGTTTCTATCTGCACTTTTTAAGAAATGCGCACCCACTAGTTATGGAGGACGCATTTTCTTTATTAATGTTCTCGAGTGCACAGGCCAGTAGACGTAATAAACACTGTTAAAACAAAACAAGACAAAATAAATATTTGAAGCAATAAGTATGTCGAATTAAAAATAAATCCATTAAGAATTTCTTTGCTTGTGTTTTGGATTTGAACCTGAGCAGATATGGTTTTCGAGAAAATCTGAAGTAGGGAACATACATACATACATATATATATAGTGAATTCAGACAAGAAGAATGTTGTTGTAGGTGTCTCAAAATGGACGAATGGTCAGACATGTGTAATTTAAGATGTCTTGTCTATGTAATTGTAAATCCAACTTATATTTTCAACAACTACATGAACAAAATATCTTACATAACAGATGTCTGACCATTCGTGTTTTAATACGCGCCCGTTTACGTGGATGTGCGTACGTGTAGGGTGTCGGATTATTTGTTCTTTTCGTATATATATATATATATATATATGGAATAAAAAGTGTAGAGGACGTGAACGTTTTGTTTAAAGTGTATATTTATTGTTGTTGTTATTATACATGTTATGATACATTAAGTGTCTATAATGGTATTTGTGACGCTACACGTGTTTCGAGTTTAAAGTTGACTCTCTTCAGGCTAATAAACTTGTGACTTTACGTATCGAGTTTCTTTAGTTTCTGTTTGCCAAGGTGATCTGTGTCGCATTTTCCGTCTTCTATTAGAACACTTCCCAGGTATTTAAATTTTTGTATCTACTTGATTTTAGTATCCACCACCTGTATTTGGCATTTTGGGCTGATGACCATGCATTCGGTTTTCTTGTAGTTTATTTCTAGTCATTTCTTGTCACTCTCTTCAGCTACCTTCTGTAGGAGGTCTTGTAGTTTCGTTTCCGTGTCTGCAATCAGAACTGTACCTGCGTACCTTATGTTGTTCAAATTGTGACCTCCGATGACAAATGCTGGCATAACATCTCGGGTCCTCAGAATAATCTCGTTATACATTTTGAATCGATCCGATGAAAAGACACATACTTTACTTACGTCCCTTTCTATCTTTGTGTATCTTTGTATACCACTCGACCAAACAGTTTTTAAATGAAAAATTCTTTTTTAGAGCCGAAAACTTTTTAGCACACATTTATATAAACACACACACACACACACACACACACACACACACACACACACAGAGAGAGACATATATATATATATATATATATTACATATAAAATACCAATTTTTGAAGATCGTATGGCTACTTGAAGTGAAGACAACACCCGCATCATAGGCAATCATAATTATTATGGTAAAATACAATTATCTTTTTGAGTGTGTGTATGGGTAAAGAAAAAGGTAGCGAAAGGTAAAGGAAAAGGAAGAAGGAAAAAGAAGGAGAGGAAGAAAGAAAATGGGAAAAGGAAAAGGTAAAAGAGGAATGAAAAAGCGTGTAAGATTGGTAAAAGGAATGTAATTTTAATTATATTGAGCTCTCTGGCTGGATCAGTTTTAGTATTTAATTTTTAATAATTAATTTTAATAGGATCTCTTTGGGATTCTACCTTCAAGCCGCTTCCTTTTGAATTAATATATATATATAGGGTGCGATGGGTAAATTGTAGCCATTTTATATTTTTAATTTTGCGCATATTCGTCCGTTTTTGAATTCGTCGACTGTACAGCATAGTAAGGTCAGTTGCTTACCATCTGTGAGAAAAAGAGCACAATGGCACAATTCCTTCCGCCATAATTTTGGAAACAGCATTTTAAACACCACATATAACATTCGCACCGGAAGCCCCAATACGAACATTTCAGAGTGTTTGTGTGTCAATTTGAGGACAGTGCAGATGATTCGGAAAGAGTTGGATGAGTCTACTGATGATTACGAAAGTACGTCAGTTCGGAAAACCCACTTTGACAGTTCTGATAAGAAAAGAACTCCCGAATTTATTGGTGAGATCCTGGTCATGATTAGCAACAATCCTTCAAAGTCAAACAGGACCATAGCCAGGAGACTCTGAGTTTCTTATTAGGCAGGTTGTGAATGACTAAGCTTATCCTAAACCAAGGAGAAGCGGAAAGACTGCGCTACGAAGCTTTTGAACAAACATAAGCATCCCCTCCAAAAGAACATGCTTTGGTTTTTCTCAGACGAGAAAAATTTCTAAATAATAAAAACACTATTAAATTACGTTGCAGCTGTATGAACAATCTAGAAAAAATTATAAAAAAATCGCAATAACAATATTTTCAAAAACTTTAACAAAATTAATAAAAGCAACTGAATAACGGAAAATAACAATTTAGACAAGAAAAATGTAATTGTAAAACCCTATAGAATAGACTGCCCGTTAGAAAACAAGTGCATAATGGAATCAATAGTCTATCAATGCGAAATATCTTCAAAGATAAAAATTTATATAGGCAGTACTAAAAATACTCTGAAACAGCGGATTTACCAGCACACCTCTTCATTTAATAATAACAAATACAAAAATAGAACATCCCTATCAAAATATCATTGGTATCTAAAGGAAACAACAACAAAAAAAAAAACAAACCAAAAAACAAAAAAACAAAAACAAAAAAAAACAACAAATAAAAAAAAAACAACAAATAAAAAAAACACTGACAATAAAATGGAAAATTCTAAAAGAATCTAAAACATTTAAGTCCTTAAATGAACCATGTTCATTATGTTTATACAAAAAATATTTATTATTAAATCACTTAAGAATAAAAATCTATTAAATAAACACAATGAGATAAATGTCATATGTAGACATTGCAAATTGTCTACATTAAAAATGGGTAAAATCTAAATGAAATAACATGCATATAACCAACACGTGTTTAAGGAAAATAATTACTGACGAACTATAAAAATAAATTGAAGCATAAAATTATGAAAAAAAAATTCTTTTTTTTTTTAAAAAAAAACTTTACAACAAATAAATAGATAGACCAAAAATGATAAATAAGTGAAAAATACAGCATTGGTACTAAATGAGAATATCACATCAAAAGCAATAAAACTAAAGGGAGAAGAGAGGTGGGGAAAAAGGGAAAATGATAAGATCAGGTTAAAGGCAGGTTAACATCTTGACCGTAAAGGAGGGAAAAGAAACAAGGGAAAAGGGTAGGATGAGGGAGGAAAAAAGAAAAAAAGAGAAAAAGCTGGTTAGTATATATTCTTTGGGACCAAATCCTAAAATGAATCTCCGCTCTGATTAGTCAAAAGAAACACATATGTAATTTTTATATTTTCCCACATACATACACAACAAACCAAACGTTTTTGTTATCTAAATGTCAATCACAACCAACATCAAACATTGCCTGATGATGAGAATCTATCTCGAAACAAATTTCAGTGTCGCAATGTAATAATTCATAATTATATTAAGCTCTATAATACTTACTATACTGAGCACTTCATAATAAAATGAATGTCAGGGCACTCAAAATAATAAAACCTTGAGTTCTCTTCACCCGGATATATTTATATGAATGGTCGATTTTGAAAAAATAGTAGCTACTCTAGCATCTACGCATCGCTCCTTCAGTAATGAATTAGAGCGCTCTGGCCACTGCCGTATGATACATCATATGCTAAAAGTCTGCCTTCTTCTACCGAGCACCCAGAGCTTAGAGGTAGAATCGCTGACTGACGTCAATTCGGTTAGGTTTCAATCCTGGGTAAAAACAATCGGATGTCTAACCGTACTGATGAGCGAAACAGATATGGCTGCTGATGATTATATATATATATATAATCATCAGCAGCCATATCTGTTTCGCTCATCAGTACGGTTAGACATCCGATTGTTTTTACCCAGGATTGAAACCTATATATATATATATAGTGCGTACAAATCTTGATTGTGTTTTTTTTAATTTCATTTTTAATTTTTTATTCATTATTGTATATTTTCTAGCTAAAAAAAAGGAGGCTTGGATCTTTTAGACAAACCTAATGTGCAATTCTCAGAATTACTTATTAGCTATTGATTCATTATGCAGAAAAAATCTGGGTTGTTCCCATAAAGAAACAAACATGTTCTTTCAAAGAGAAAATGTGTGAGACATGAACTCACGAAGTCTACAAAAATACAGACAAGATTTTAGGTTATAAACCGTCTACTCATATGACATCTTGATAGACAGGGTGAAGCAAAAGTCACTCACCAAAAAGTTTAATTAATTAATCATGTTGTAAATTACTCATTTGTTTTGCTATTTTCTTTTTCTACAGTAACAGGTAAGTTGGCCGAAGTGGCCACCAAGGTCACTAGACTTCACACCTCTATTTTTTTCTGTAGAGCCATTTGAAATCACTTGTGTATTAGACGCACCCAGAAATATTGAGTAAGTTAAAGAAAGATTCAAATACGAATGCAGTAAAATGACAGAGGAAATTTTCAAGTGTTAATGAATCATGCAGGCAAAGAATTGAAATATGTTTTAAGAAAAGACAATTTTGAGCACCACATCAATTAGTTAAATGCCATACGTGATACACACTTGGGTGATTATCTCTCTTTTTATCCATGACTGACTCGGCAGAATATTTTCCCGCAGTCGTTCCCAATACTTTTTGCGGTAGAGCATTTGCCAACCAAGGGTCCATAACCCAATCTGTCCTGCTATTTAACCCATATCTAGAGGGAGAAGAGATGGATCAATAATTTTCCCAAGGGTCAGTCAGTTAGGTGCCATAAGTGAAACACGCTTGAGCGATCATGTCCCGAAAGAGACATGACTGACTGGGCAGAAGAATATCCCGCAGTAGGTTGCCATTGCTTTCTGCGGTAGACTGGTTGCCGACCAAGGTTATAGAACCCAATCTGTCCTGTTATTTAACCCATAACTGGAAGGAATAGACGGATTAATACCTTTCGCAAGGGTATTTGCGCGCAAGTGAATGCCATGAATTCGGCTGGAATTCGAACTCGGCTCCCCGATTTCTCGTTCTGAGTCGATATTCATTACACCACAACGCACCACATTTAACAATTAAATAACTAGTAAATAAAATTTTCATGTGTAATTATACTTTTAATAAATTATCCCCATGGCGCACGATTTTTGCCCGACTCTGTGCATTCTATTCGCCTCGAGGTTCCATTTCTTTAGTATTTCATGCGAATATGCTATCGCCATAGTTATTGCAACGGGTATGAGTCGAGTAAATTCGGTGAATCAGAGATCGCGTTTTTCAAAATAGAAACAGAAGGAATTACAAGAATCCGAATATTCTACTTGACAAAGAAGGACCGTTATTCTGGCTGGCGCATCACTGATCTCCTGCTATAGCATTGTCAATAAAATCTTTCGAAAGATTCAATTTGTAAATGAAGTATGAGAAAACGTACGTTTAAGTGAGCTGGTTGAATAAAAATTGTCTACTCAGTCGATCATCTGAGCTTCTGCAATAAAGAATCTATAAGAAGCATGTTTGGAACTTTTGACTGAAATGACTACACTTAATGCCAATGCAAAGACAAGGAGGAAAAGAAAACATTTATTATCAAACTAGAGTTCCCGTTTTTGTTATAGACACCGTATTTCAACCAAGTATTCTTTGGTTAAAATATGGATGCGCTTGTGGTGCAGCGGATATCTGCTCAGAAAGAGAAATCAGAGAGGCAAGTTCGAATTCCAGTTGAATTTATTGCACTCATGCAAATACCCTTGGGAAAGGTTTTCATCAGTCTTTTCTCTCCAGTTATGGACTAAATAACAGGACAGATTGGGTTCTACAGCAATGGTTGGCAACCAGTCTATCTTAGAAAGTTATGGCAACCTACTGCGGAAAAATCTTCTGTCTGGTCAGTCATGTCTCGATCACCCAAGTGTGTATCACGTATGGCAATTAACTGACTGATTCTTTGGCTATCTTACAGTATTGTCTGAGAGGGGACATCTGGGAAGGTTTACCTACGTATCTGAAAAAAAAAAGTGTGTCAAAAGGACTGCTTTTCTTTTGACACCGGTTTTACTGTATACTCATTCGACTTCGAAAGTTATGTCTAGAATGTTAATAAAAACAAAAATGTTACACACTATTTAGTTGTTAAATTATTTGTTTATAGCATTAATTTTATATTTTTTCTTTTTGTCCTGTTTCCTTTCAAGACGTAGGCTATCATGGACTTCCACATCTTCCTATCCCTAGTGGCTTTTATCACGCTTTCTCCTGTTACCCCACTCAAACCCCGCTCTACCAACCACTTGCGGATACAAAAATTTAAACTCCTAGAAAGCGTTCTGAGAGAGGATGGAAAGTGTGACACTGAGACCCGAAGGCGCATTAGCATGGCCACCGACACACTTCAAACGTTAAGCAGTGTATTGAGAGACAGGAAGATTTCGTCCCGAAACAAAGAAACGTGTACTGGACTGCTATGTGATATCTGTCCTACTATATGGCAGCGAATGCTGGACAATCTCCTCAAACATGAAGAAGAGACTCGAAACTGTGCTTCTACTTCGAAAATGTGCTTCTACAGAAGGATGCTGAGCATACCATAAACCTAACATATAAGCAACAACAAGATTTGGGAGGGGATGGAAACGAAAAGGAAGTTTATACTTAAAATCAGGAAGAGAGTGCTAAAGTTTCTGGGACACATAATGAGAAAAGAGGGTTTGGAGAATCTGATACTCACGGGACAGATAGATAGAGAGACAAGGGAAATTAACGCGAGACATACTTGATGGGCTTGAGCAAGCGACTGGTGAAGCAGGGTTTGGGAAAGATACCAAGAGAAAAGGTGTTAAGAGCGGCAAGGAATAGGAGTAAGTGG
Source organism: Ascarosepion bandense (assembly GCA_037127315.1). Classification (NCBI taxonomy): domain Eukaryota; kingdom Metazoa; phylum Mollusca; class Cephalopoda; order Sepiida; family Sepiidae; genus Ascarosepion; species Ascarosepion bandense. The sequence goes on along the minus strand of JBBBDQ010000758.1, from coordinate 1,157,803 downwards.
AAGCCCATGATCGTCTACGCCCTGAAAGGACACATCACATGAAGAAGAATAACTAAATACGATGGAATCTTTTGTTGTTATTAAAATTCTAAAAATTGTGTTTTAAAACAATAAACATTGACGAGGGAGTCGATGGTGCATACAGTAATACCGGTGTCAAAGGAAAAGCCTTCATTTTGACACAGCTTTTTTTAAGTACGAAGGTTAAAATTTTGCCGAATATCATTTATGTACTGATTATTCCTGTAGAATCAGAGTACATAACTGATTCAGTTCGTAGGTATTTGTACATAATATTAATTGTTTCTAAAAAATCTCTGATGCTTAGACGTGGGTTTATTCAATAGTCTCTTTCAAAAGTTCTTAATTCAGACTGGGTTGTCTTCTAAAGTCAGGCATGTCAAAATCGCCATTTTAAAACCATTTAAACATTTTAAGTGCCTTCAACACATCGATATTACACAGCACAAATGTTTTTAAATACCTCTGTAGAATTACTACTATTTCGGAATTTATACAATCAATAGCGAATATACTGCTTATTAAACATATAATCCTCCATGGGACTAGGCTGGGATGAACGATAAGCGACACACTGTCGAATATAAGAGATGATATAATAATTTAAGACGTAGTTTCGTATCATTTGACCTTGATTTTGCATTTGTTGTTTGACTCATAATTTGATCAAACTAAGAAGGAGAAACACCCTTCAACATATCTATTATAGTAGTCTATGCACCAACAATGCAAAGCACTGAGAAAGAAATAGAATCTTTCTACTCCATACTGGACAATGCCAAGGCTCAGTGTAAAACCTAAGAAATTAGAATCATAATGGGAGACTTGAATGCTAAGGTAGGTAAAAAGAGGGAAGGGGAAACGACTAGCAACTTTGGATTAGGTACTCGCAGCGGCCAAAGAGAAAAATGGGTCTAAAGGTGCACAGTAAATGACCAGGCAATAACGAACACCTGGTTTCAAAAAGCCCAGGAGGCGACGCGAAAAACCAAATCGATTCTATAACCATAAAAAGGAGATTCAGTAAGGCAATGGTTCAATGCAAAACCTATCCAAGTGCTGACTGTGGAAGCGACCATCTGAGAGTCATCTGTAAACTAAGGGTGAAACTCCGGAGACTGAAGAAACCTAGTGCAGCACCCAGACTGCAATACAACACACTCGTGAATGACCTCAACCTGCAGAAAAATACACTGACAGTGTGAAAAACAAATACGAAGAACAAATTGGAAACGGAAAGTCGAAATGTGACACACTAAAGGAAGCGCTTGTGACATAAGCAAACAATATTGTCTCAAAGGAAATCAAACACAGAAGAAAAACGAGTGGATGACTGAAGAGATTCTTGGCATGATGCAAAGGAGACAGAAAATGATGCCAAGACATGGAACGGAATACAGGAAACTACACAAGGAAATAAGGTGCAAATGCAGACAGGCTAAAGAGGAATGGCTCAACAACAAATGTGCAAAAGAAGATAGATTAATCAGGAAAATGAAGCAGACATGCGCAAAGAAATAAGGGAACTGACATGACAGAGAACATGCTCCTCAACAGGATGTATAAAATTCAAGGATGGAACTATCATATTATAAAAAGAGGAAATACTCCAGTAATGGAAGGAATCTATAAAAGAGAGAGAGAGAGAGAGAGAGAGAGAGAGAGAGAGCGAGAGAGAGAGAGAGAGAGAGAGAGAGAGAGAGAGAGAGCGCAACCTACAATACACAAAGATGAGGACGGACCAGAAATAGAAACAAAGCAGCTGGGCAGCTGGAATTCGTCATACAGAGAATTACAGAAATGATAAATGAAATCTATAACAGTGGTGTAATACCGGACGACCTAAGCAGGTCAGTTTTCATAGCACTACCTAAGAAGCCAGATGCAAACGAATGAGAACTTCACCGAACAATCAGTTTGATGAGCCGCATAACAAAACATATAATCTGAATGCTGATGAATAGAGTACGAAGCAGAATCAGGCCAGATATAGGACAAGAACAGTTCGGGCTCGTCAAAGACACTGGAACAAGGAACGCGATATTTATGATTAGGATGCTATCAGAAATGGCAATATAAATAAAAAAGGTCGTGTACCTGTATAAATTATGCGAAAACGTTCGACAAATTAAGCAACAAAGAATTGATAGAAATGCTCAGCAACCTCGACATATTTGGGAAAGACATTAGAATAATCAATAATCTCTACTGGCAGCAAACCGCCTGCATACAGACAAGAAAACGAATTCAGCAGGTATACAAAGATGGAAAAGGGCGTAAGACAAGGATGTATCTTTTCACTGGATTTATTCAACTTATACAGCGAGACTATTCTGTGGATCCTAGAAGATATGCCAAGTTTCGTCATCGGTGGCAACAATCTGCACAACATAAGGTACGCAGATGATATAGTGTTGATAGAAGACACGGAAAGAAAACTACTAGACCCCCTACATAAACAGCCGAAGACTGAAAAAAGGATTACAAATAAACTACAAAAAAAAAAGAAAAAAGGAACCGAATGCGTGATCATCAGAAAAAGATCAGCCAGCCTAAAATGTTAAATACAGGTTGGGGATACTAAAATCAAGCAGGTACGAAAATTTAAATATCTGGGAACTCTTTTAACAGAAGACGGAAAGTGCGACACAGAGATCCGAAGGTGAATTGGCATGGCAAAGGACGCATTCCAGAAGCTGAGTAAATATTAAGAGACAGGAAAATTTCACTAAAAACAAAGAACATAGTACTGGATTGCTATGTGATGTCAGTTTTTCAATATAGCAGTGAATGCTGGACAATCTCATCAAAAACGAAGGAAAAACTTGAAGTAGCTGAAGTGTGGTCCTACAGAAGGATACTGCAGATTCATGAATCGAGCACGTAAGCAAGGATGAGGTTTTGGAAAGGATGGAAATGAAAAGAAAATTAATACTGAGCATCAGGAAAAGACTGCTAGAGTTCCTGGGAGATGTAATGAAGAAGAAGGGCTTGGAGAATCTGATACTCACAGGCCAGATAGAGGAAAAGAAAGACAAGGGAAAGCAGTGTGTAACATACTTGACGGGTCTGAGCAGGTGGATGGCAGAGCGGGGTAGGGTGAGGTAACAGGAGAAAGCGTGCTAAGAGCCACCAAGTATAGGGAGATGCGGAAGCCATGATCGCCTACGTTCTGAAAGGACAGGGCTCGTAGAAGAAGAAGAAGAAGAAGAAGAAGAAGAAGAAGAATCGAAGTATTATTTTTGTGGGTATCCCGAGGGGTGTTACCTAGAACCCTCATCCTCATTCAGATGTACGAGGAAAACTATCATAGTCAGAAGAGTTAAACTCAGATCATTAATAGCAAAAGTAGATTCTAATTTCCTAGATTTCTACGCTAACATAAGGGGTTCACTGTTCAACTATTGAATTACATCTTCAAAAGGTCAAACCTGACCTCATGTTCTTATGTACAACTGGAGTGATCCAGTCTAATCCAGTTCTGGAATTTACAATCCTGGGTTACTTGTCCCTATTCATAAAAGAAGATTCTCAAAATCGCCATGATCGTGAGTTTGGTGTCCTTAATAAAGGTGGGCTCCTTTTTATAAGATACCCTAAAAAGGACCCTTAATTGCCATTTATGAGCTTTTGCGTTGCCTTTGTTCATAGTTCATTCTTGGTATTCACTATCTATCGTCGACAGAATGATAGAATTGCAATGTTCAACAAAATAGCTAAGAAGATTGTTGATATCCTTTCTGATCAGATACTATTCATATTAGTAGTGATTTTAATATTCATCATAAGAAATCGTTAAAGCAGACACGGAAAGGAAAATACAGAAGGTAGTAAAGGAAAGCGAGAAGAAAGGACTAAACATAAACTTCAAGAAAACTGAATGCATGATCATCAGCAAAAAGAGGAGCCAAAAATGCCAACTACAGGTCGGAGATACTAAAATCAAACAGGTGCAGAAATTAAAATACCTGGGAAGTGTACTGAGTGAGAATGGAAAGTGCGATACTGAAATTCGAAAGGGGCATTTTAAAAGCTATTGAGAGACAGGGAAATTTCGATGAAAATAAAGAAAATAGTATTAGAATGTTATGTCATATATGGCCTTTATTATGGCAGCAAATTCTGAATAACCTCTTCAAAGATGAAGGAGAGACTCGAAGCAATAGAAATGTTCTTCTACAGAAAGATTCTGAAGATATCATGAACCAAGCAACATGATTCTGAAGAGACCATGAACTAAGAAACATGATTCTGAAGATACCATGAACCAAGAAACATGATTCTGAATATACCATGAACCAAGCAACATGATTCAGAAGATACCATGAACCAGGCAACATAATTCTGAAGATACCATGAACCAAGCAACATGGTTCTGAAGAGACCATGAACCAAGCAGCATGATTCTGAAGATACCATGAACCAAGCAACATAATTCTGAGGATACCATGAACCAAGAAACATGATTCTGAAAATACCATGAACCAAGCAGCATGATTCCGAAGATACCATGAACCAAGCAACATGATTCTGAAGATACTATGAACCAAGCAACATGATTCTGAAGATACCATGAACCAAGCAACATGATTCTGAAGATACCATGAACCAAGCAACATGATTCTGAAGATACAATGAGCCAAGGAACATGATTCTGAAGATACCATGAGCCAAGAAACATGATTCTGAAGATACCATGAACCAAGAAACATGATTCTGAATATACCATGAACCAAGCAATATGATTCTGAAGATACCATGAACCAAGCAACATGATTCTGAAGATAGCATGAACCAAGCAACATGATTCTGAAGATACCATGAACCAAGCAACATGATTCTGAAGATACAATGAGCCAAGGAACATGATTCTGAAGATACCATGAGCCAAGAAACATGATTCTGAAGATACCATGAACCAAGAAACATGATTATGAAGATACCATGAACCAAGCAACATGATTCTGAAGATACCATGAACCAAGAAACATGATTCTGAATATACCATGAACCAAGCAATATGATTCTGAAGATACCATGAGCCAAGAAACATGATTCTGAAGAGACCATGAACCAAGAAACATGATTCTGAAGAGACCATGAACCAAGAAACATGATTCTGAAGATACCATGAACCAAGAAACATGATTCTGAGGATACCATGAACCAAGAAACATGATTCTGAAGATATCATGGACCAAGCAACATGATTCTGAAGATAGCATGAACCGAGCAACATGATTCTGAAGATACCATGAACCAAGAAACATGATTCCGAAGATACCCTGAACCAAGAAACATGATTCTGAAGATACCATGAACCAAGCAATATGATTCTGAAGATACTATGAACCAATAAGCTATTGCAGAGTTTGCAGAGGAAAGGAAACTCATACTTAGCATCAGGAAGAGACAGGTGAGGTTTCTGACACATTATGAGGAAGGAAGGTTTGGAGAATCTAACACTCACAGGACAGATAGAGGGAAAGAGAGAAAGACATACTTAATGGGCTTGAGCAAGTTAACATAGCTAACAAAGAAGACAAATTCTGCAATAACTTTTCCATATCAAACGAACTAACTCAGATCGTGAATAAGTCTACTCGTGTTTCACATATAACTTGACATTGTGGTAACGTCCTTGACCTCTTTCTTACCTTCTCTCCCTGTAAATGTTCCGTTTTTAACTCCATTGTGTTAACTCTTTTGATAATCTCAGTGCATTCACTGGTCAATATCAAAGTTGGTGGCTAACTGAAGGCTTCCTTCGATGTTTCATTTCATAGGAGTATCTACACAAATGTTGATTGAGACAGCTTCAGATCATAAATTGCTAAAGCTCTTCTCTCTGAATTAATCAGCATTAGAGCAACCGTCAAAATAGATCCCCATTTATTTCCGAATTTAATCTTTCAGATATGAAAAGTTTTATCCCCCACAGAAAGTACTAACAAAGGCTGAATAGCCAGCTCTGGTTCATGCCAGAACTTGTTGTGGCCATAGCCTATCGTAACCATCACTACCATCTTTATCAGAAGGAGCGGTGTAACAGAACCTTTACTGATTTCGGTACTACTCGTAATCAGTGCTTGAAAAATACTAAAAGCAGCTACGCAAAGTTGAAAACAAGAAACTTGGCCCCTGCTAATTATAGAAAATAAGGCAAATCGTCAGTGCTTTCCATTAAAAATGACCCTGAGGTTATTCCACCCGCGTCAGATAAGGCAAAGATCTTTGCAATGAACTTTGTTTCTAACGTCACTTTAGACGACAAGGGCTATCTTCTATCAAACGGTGTACAATCTTTGTAATATCTCTGTTTCAGCTCGGGAAGTTTACTGATTTATAAAATGCCTTGATTCTCCGAAGGCTCTTGGTCCGGATAAAATTCCTGTATTTTTTCTTGATAGCCTTAGCTCAGAGCCATTCCCAATCTTAGCAAAATTGTTTAATCGCAGCCTGAAGGCGAAGTATTTCTTAGGTCTATGAAAAATGTCGGCTGTATGCTCAATTTGCAAAATTACGCGTGAGCGTTCATCCCATTCGCAATTTCGTCTTATTAGCCTTCATAATGTCTATCAGCACAACTCTTGCGTCTATCATCAGCATAAGTTATCAGCATAAGTAACAGTTCAGAGACAAACAATATGGATTTCACCTCTCTAGGTCCACTGCTGATATCATAACAGTCATTACGCATAGAATTAGTAACACTCTTGATAATAAATCCATCACAAGAGCAATCGTATTAGACATCATGAAGAATTTTGACAAAGTGTGGCATTTGGGATATGCCACATATTGTTACACAAACTCTCCAGTTATGATATTTTTGATAGTTTTCTCGGCTATCGAGTTCGTTCATTGGAATAGGTCCACGAATATCGTTGTTAAGGATCAGTCTTCTGATGTCTATGAGATAAATAGAGGCGCCCTCTAAAGCTCTCTTCTCGGTTCTACCCTTTTTCTGATATATATGTGATCTACCTAAGAACATTCTCAGAACACTAATAAATATAGAACCTGGTAACTGATTTCTCTTTTGACCTTGTTTTCACTGCTCAGTAGGGAAGGAACTGGCTTGTAGCATTCATCACAGAGCGAACCATGAATTTCCTCCATTCATGATGAATGGTTGTACTCTCAACGAGACTCCTTGACCGAAGCTGTTGGAACTCAAGCTTTCCCCAGACCCCAAGTGAAACCCGTATATACGATCCATCGCTAAAAAAAAAAAATAGTCGGCTCCCTGAAAGTACCTGTCTTCTCCTGCCATGATCTATCTCAATACGATCATACCGAAATGAAGAATTGCTGCTACATCTGGGCCAGAGCTACCAAATCTTCATGTTCCAGGCTCGACCGAGTTCAAAAGCGTTTGATTAATTATTTTCCCCACTTTAAGAGTTTGATTAATTATTTTCCTCCTTTAAACGTTTGATTAATTATTTTCCCACTTGAAGTGTTTGATTAATTATTTTCCCCCTTAAAACATTTAATTAATTATTTTCTCCCTTTAAGCGTTTGATTAATTATTTTCCCCCTTTAAGCGTTTGATTAATTATTTTCTCCCTTTAAGCGTTTGATTAATTATTTTCCTACTTGAAGCGTTTGATTAATTATTTTCCCCATTTTAAGCGTTTGATTGATTATTTTCCCCTTTAAGCGTTTGATTAATTATTTCCCCATTAAACGGTTGATTAATTATTTCCCCCCTTTAAGCGTTTGATTAATTATTTCCCCATTAAACGGTTGATTAATTATTTCCCCCCTTTAAGCGTTTGATTAATTATTTCCCCATTAAGTTGTTGATTATTTTCCCTTCGTTAAGCGTTTGATTAATTATTTCCCCATTAAGTTGTTGATTGACTATTTTCCCCCCTTTAAGCGTTTGATTAATTATTTTCCCCACTTTAAACGTTTACCCACAGACGGAACGCTGTTCTCCAGCTATTTTCATGATAGATATTCGGGTGAAATACATATCTTGGCTCCACCAGTCTAGATATTCACAGCTAAAACACGCCCTCTCACGTACAACTTTGTCCACTCATTCTCATTCCCTTCATATAGGAGTAAGTTTATCTTAAACAGCTTCTTCCCAAGAACTGCTGCAATGTGGAACGGACCTCCGTGGAAATACTTCGTCATCCCTACAATCTTCAAATCGTATGACAGCTATTATCTATCCTACATATCCTCATAATATGCAGCCCTTGCTTCTTGTCTATGGGCCTTTACAACATCTCCAAACAATAACCCTCTACCATGATACACACTTGTGCGAAAGACTGACTGGGCAGAAGATTATCCCACAGTAGGTTGCCATTGCTTTCTAGGGTAGTCTGGTTGCCGGCTAAGGCTATAGAACCCAGTATGTCCTATTATTTAACCCATAACTGGAGGGAAGAGATGGATTAATACCTTTCCCAAGGGTATTTGCGCGTAAGTGAATGCAATGAATTCGGCTGGAATTCGAACTCGGCTCCCCGATTTTTCGTTCCGAGTCGATATCCACTGAACCATAACGTACATTCGAACTAAAATGTCGCCAACAAATATCTTGACAGTATCCTCTTGATACAAAATTACGCCTGAAAGCAAGCTGTTATCGTGAATAAATTTATTCAACGACTTAAAATCCTTTTATCGGATAAGTAATAAACGTTATAGTAGGAAACCATGACAAAAACCAATCTCTCATTTTGAGAACAAATTATGAGCCTCGTTTAGAATCTTACTTTCTGTGAATTTTTGAAGTTACTCATTCGGTATCTCTCATTTCGTTGACGGCAAGATGGTCAAATTTTAAATCTAAATTGTTTTTCCATTTAAAATACTATTTATTAGAAAATATATTCACTTTAGATAAAGATGTCATAAAAATAACGAAAGAAAAATTAATCCAGGTTTCAGATGTGGAAGCTTACATCTCGGAGAACAAGAAATAGTAGAAGAGAGGAATGGTTAAGTCATTAGACTCGCAGAGAGTTCGATAGTATTAGTCAAAGGTCTGCATATTTCTCATATTAAAATGCTGTCGAATGCACCGTGTCTCCTGTCGTACCGTGTCACCATTTTGATATTATAATGTTTGACTTCCTTCCTCGAAAGAATCATCTCGGCTTATATAAAAAATCAATATGACCTTTGTTAATATCATTATTTGTCTAAAAGTGTTTGATTACTAACTTACATTTCAATTATATTCATGCACCTGATTTAAAAAGAAAAAAAAAGAGTGAATATTGAAAGATGGAACTAACGAAACACTTTGGAAATCTTGTTGCTAATCTTTGCTGTCATTTCATGCTTACACATTGGAAAAACTTGCGAAGAAAGACTTGACTGAGTTCTCATTCACTTTCAGCCATTTTGTTCTTGCCTTTTCTGCATTCATTATTTTGTTTTTAACGGCATATCAAATCTGTCGACAAGATTAAAAAATATATGGCTCGTAAATAATCTCTTGAGCTCTTGGTTCCATCACTCATCCGTTATACATCTAGAACGAAGTTATTTAGTGCTATAATTTCTGGTAGATGCCAACCTTTTTCAAGCAAGCAAGGATAGTCTACTTTTATCCTCTTGAAAATGTTCTTTAGACTGTGATGATACAGAGCAAAAGCGATGGACCGGATGTTTGCGCTTTCACGACCAAAAAGCAAATGACCAAAAGTCGTCGCTGCGCCGCCGGCTCCGCGCAGATGTTCCGGTTGAAAACTGAAAATTAATTAAATATTAAATTTCCAGTTCGCGAGCCTACGCGAATTTTATTTATCAGCCAATGGGAAGCCCAGAACCAAATACAAGTGTGAAATCCCAAATGAGCTGCTGTGATCCAAAAAGAAGATATAAAAAGCGGATACAGAAAGCATTGCCAGGCAGACCGACTCGAGGAGAAGAGAGTAATTAGTATCTCCCTTGAACAAAGTCAAGTGGCTTACTACGCTCGCCTCCCTTACCTCATTCCTTCTTCCCTGCCTCAAAAACTACTTATTGACCTAAGGAGCGAATACATCAAAGACATTCCTTACTTACACGCTCCCAAATTCCTAAGCATTAATTCTCTTTCAGCATTTTATTGCCATGAACATTTTAACCTCCGTTGGACCTATACTTCAAATATTACTTTAATGTAAAACCCTTAATTGATATGTGTATATATAAAATGCTATTTTTCTACTCAAATTGACCTTTCTTGATTTGTAATCATTTTATGACTTATAGTGGGCTATCTACAACAAGGCCAAATTCCGTTAATCTTCAACAATATACAACTACCCTTTTCGTCCCCCTGGTTCTCACCCGCTTACTCGGCCGCTATTGCCCACCGGAACCATTTCTTCCGGCTCTATCGAAGCTGCTCGTCGAACCAAAACAGGCGCCTTTTCACCTCAGCACGGAACAAGTGTAAAAAAGTACTGAACGAAGCCAAGAGGGCGTTTGCTACCAGAATTAGGCAACGCATAGCATCCTCTAAGTTTGGCTCCAAAGATTACTGGCGTCTCTGCAAAAGCGTGCTCAGCAGGAACAAGACTTCAATACCCCCACTAATCAATGAATTTGAAGTTCTCACCTCCCCAGCCGACAAGGCTGAATGCTTTGCCCGTAAATTCTCAACCAATTCGACACTGGACTCGTTAGGAATACCTACACCAGACTTCCCACCCAGAACTAAGGCTCAACTAAATAACGTCCACATTTCACCCTCGCTGGTCGCCAAGATAATTGCGCAACTTGATCCACACAAAGCGAGCGGCGGTGACGGAATCCCAGTCATAGTACTGAAGAAATGTGCCCCAGAACTCTCCTCTGTCCTCTCTAAACTCTATAACCTCTGCCTATCTGCTTCCTGCTTTCCTGCCTGTTGGAAGTCCTCCTGCGTAGTACCTATATTTAAGAATTCTGGCGAACCCTCTATTACCGTCCTATTAGTCTCCTTCCAATCCTTGGCAAAGTTTTCGAAGCCATTATCAACGCCGAGGTGATTCAGCACCTTATGACCAACGGGCTTCTCTCTGACAAACAGTATGGGTTTCGCTTCACCAGGTCTACTGCTGATATGCTAACGACCATCACCGAGTACATATACCAGGCACTCGACAAGAATGGTGAAGCCCGAACCGTTGCCTTGGATATCTCCAAAGCATTCGACAGGGTCTGGCATGCTGGCCTCTTGTGCAAACTGCGGAGCTATGGGATAACTGGACATCTGTTTGACCTCATCCAGTCCTTCCTCTCTAACCGCACATTAAAGGTGGTATTAAATGGGCATGCTTCCCAAAACTACCAGACGAACGCGGGCGTCCCTCAAGGTTCTATCCTAGGCCCCACGCTCTTTCTGATCTACATTAATGATCTCCCCGACACCATTAGATCCCAAGTTGGCATGTATGCCGACGACACAACGATCTACTCCCGCATCGATCAGAAACCAGGTCTGGACGACAAAGTGAACCTCGCTGCCGCACTTGAAAGGGACCTCCAATCCGTAGTGACCTGGGGTAGGAAATGGTTGGTAAATTTCAATGCCTCCAAAACAAAGCTGTTATCAACTAACCACCATAGACAATTGCATCTACCTCCCATTAGCATGGGACAGGCTAGCCTCCCAGAGAGTAAAATACTACGCCTCCTTGGCCTTACACTCTCGGCGGACCTCAAATGGAATGACTATATTGAATCCATTGCCAAATCTGCTGCTATGAAAGTCGGCTCTCTGTGCAGGGCCCGGAAATTTTTTCCACCTGAAACTATTCTGCACATATACAAATCTACCATCCGCCCGTGTATTGAATATTGCTGCCATATCTGGTCGGGTGCCCCTGCTGCTCTCCTTGGGCTTCTTGACAAAATACAAAGGAGGATCTGTAACGTGGTTGATACTGACTTGGCAGACCGGCTGCAGCCGCTCTCACACCGGCGTGATGTAGCTTCCCTGTGCCTATTCTACAAGTACTTTCATGGCTTCTGCTCCGATGAGCTTAGATCACTGGTGCCGCCTAAGCACGAATTTACACGAGATACTAGATTAGCAACTAGGTCCCACCCTTTTACAGTTAAACAAATAAGATGTAACCGTAAATTCTACTCCAACAGCTTCTTTTCTCGCGCTTCCCGCCTGTGGAACTCCCTTCCACAAGTCTGCTTTCCCGACAGTTACAATCTCCAGGTGTTTAAATGTAGGGTCAATAGACACCTCCTATCACACTAACTCCCAACTATTCTCACAACACTCTCATCTACCCAACCCTCATTCTCGGTATCCTCACCCGCCTATCACCCACCCTCTGTTTTTTCCTATATTTAACCAGCCTTTCTCCACTCTACGTAGCCCCCTGCACAGTAGTGGCAGTGACATGCCTTGCTCGGGGTGAAACGCTTATAAAAAAAAAAAACTAGAACAGCTACTCCCACTAGAAACGGGAAAAGAATAGATACCCCCACTATAAGACTAATGTCATAAAATCGTTGACATAAAAAGGCATGGTTACTAGAGTCGGTTAGGATATGTTTTACAGTATATGACCCCCTGACATACTATGCATTCAGGAGGATGTTCATTTTTAGGAATAATAAATGAGGGATATGGGTGCATGTTATTCTGATTCTTAATATTGTCTTCCTTCCGAGAAAGTCTGAGACCGTTTATGAATTTCTCCTTTAATTGGTTTAAATTTGTAAAGTCTGTTGTTTGGGTGGTAGTTTCATAAGTCGTTGTTTAGAATGTATGAATTTATATTTGCGTTGAAGTTTGTATAAGAGGATTTTAAAATTTGAAATGTTCATTTTTGGGGATTCCTTCGTTGCCATGTCAGCTTTTCAATTTCTACAGATACTGAAATGGCTACGTACCCAACATAAAACAGATTACTTTGTTTTGCACATAAGATTGTTCCTGCTCAGTAATTTAACAATTAAGAGATTATTTGTGCCTTTGTTTCTCAGGAATGGTGAATCTGAGAAAAGTAAGAAGTTTTTTTCTGTTATGTCTAAAGCTAAAGCTTTTATTCACAATAAAATTTTTAGGCTCATTTAGGTTTTTTTAGGTCCTTGGTATGTTTGAGGTATTTTGGTGTATGAAGGATTGAATGATAATGGACACGTTCTTGTGGTGGATGAGAAAATTGTAAAATATGTTTGGGTCGTGAGTCGGATTAGCTAGGTGTAGAATAGGTACTGAAGACCAACCTGAGTTTACCCCTCAATCGGCCTTGTGCCACAATTGTATTTTTCATACAATAGATATTGAGAAGATAGCTGGAGTTCTGGTTCCTACTGACCGAAATCCCATTTTGGCCGAGTCTATTATTTTCATTTTGCCTGTTATGAACATGCAAGCGACCAGGACAAGTGTGATAAATTCTCTGGTTGGATCAATTTTGTGCCCCCCCCCTCCATTCCTTAAAAAGCCTCTGCTCACCGCTTGCGCTATTGCAGAGAAAGAAAAGAGAAATGGCAGGTCATTGCTAAGACCATAAGAAAGTTATAGACAGCGAGACCTCTGTCTCTGGAAGCCCTCACTGGTAAACGCACAAAGATCTCCAATCCCTCTACCTGTTACAAGGACGATTTCCTAGTCAGCTATGCAGAGAAAATAAGAAAGCAGATCTTAAAACTTAAAAACTTAGAAGTTCTAAGTGATAATAGAAAAAACAACCACCATCTTCCCGTAAAACTGACTTTCTCATTAGCAACGTCTTCCTCATCAGCCAAAACGCAGCTCATGGCTCCTTCAATGAAATCATTTTAAAATCCCACCCCTTCTAAAATGAACACCCTAAGAATGGCAACCATACCTAAATCATCCACCAAAAAATTTACACATACCATAACTTCCAATTCGTTCGGTGAACTGACCCCCACCGCATCAATTCCCCAAAGAAAAAAATGATCAACAAAAAACGGCAGTGAAACCCATTATCAGATTCAGCAGAACCTGCTTCAGAAAAGAAAAAAATAGACACCCATTTTTAACACGTGGCTGGACATGTATCGAGGGCCAAAGTACTGGCTGATAAACATTTAATACAATTTCAGAAAATAGAAGACTTTAAATTGCTCTTAAATATCAAACATGCGGATAATATAGATGTTGAAAATAAAAAAATACTTTCCAAAAACCAAAAAGATTTTGACGATGGTAAGATCAGGCCTGGGTGCCAAACAAATATGTGCGATGAATAGAAGCGAATGTCGCCTTTAATCGCTGACTTTTTTCGGATGCTTTAAAAATTAACTTGCTTTTAATTAAACATTCAAGTGAATTTCTTTAAATCTTAATATTTGTAAAGACTAAATCCAATGAGAAACTTGAAAATTCTTACAAGTGCGTTCATAGATTTTAGATTTAAAAAAGAAAATGCTTGCTTGCTAACTGCTTTAGTAATAGGTTCTTTGGTATGTGGAAAAAGAGTCTGTTCTCGCAGTACTGCGCGCCCGGAAGGTAGTGCTGACTTGGACGAATAGGGACATCTCGGCTTCTGCAATGCGTTCAGGTACCTAAACGAGTTCTAGTTAAGAGAGTCGATGTAGGACATTTAGATTGTCCAAGCTTTTATTCGATAGTCTACTCAGATTCTAAGCTCGTCCGGGTTCGTGCAAACTTAGATAAGCTTAAGGTTAAAATGGCTGGTTACTGGAAATTGAATCCATCATTATTTGGCGAGCAAGATTTCCAGGAACATCTTCTACTAATGCTAGAAAGGTAGTTGATTGGGAATATGTAGTAGAATTAACATAGAATCTAAAATTAACTCGTTTACTGCTGATTTTAGTTGTCAACTCGATGCACTTATATTAGGAACGTAAACGGCATGTGGAGAAGAGTTGATTGGACGATTAAATCCCGTGATAGTGGGGTTATAGTCTTATTTGTGACATATTTGGCTTTCTTGCTTTTCAAAAAAAGACCAAGCTCTGCTGGTTAGGGCTAAGGTGAAAAGGATGTCTTCCGAGACGATGAATATTGCCACAGAACTGCATGTAGAGGAAGTTAGGGAAGCGTTTTATCGACATATAAGGTGCGTCACATTGCCGGATAAACAGATAATGACTACAAACGCGGGCATAGGTGAGGATTTTCGTGACTACTTTCAAGATCTATTGAACAGGGAGTCTGGTCTAGGGATGGCCTTTAACGATATTAAGCAAAAAGTTAAAGATTATACCCAAGATCTTATCCAGCCGTTTGCAGTGTGGTTGGGTGTAGTCTGATTAGCGAAGAACAGACTTGTGCTTTAAAGGGCAGAACTATTCAGGACAACCTTTATATGGTACATTTTATCAACGAGGATGTCGATAGTGAAGCTGCACTGATTAATTTAGATCAGTCAAAGACATTCGATAGGGTTGACCATCTAGAGACTGACTTTCCGGTCGTTGATTTTGAACCGTACTTTCGCACCTGGACCTGACTTCTTCATGCCTTTCCCAGTGCGATGGTGGAAGTGAATGGGGTTCGAAATGAGTCTTTCGTATTATCACGCTTCATTCGTCAAGGTTATCCGATTTCGACTTTTCTGTACGCTCTTGGATTGGAGCATTTCATTTGCAAGTTAAAGATAAATCCGATTCTACACGGAATTTCCCTACCTTGTGCTTACACCTCGGTCAGGTACTCTGCCTATGCTGACAACGTTTTGATTGACGAAGTCAGCAAAAAAATCAGAGGATATGGGACGGTGACAGAGGCCAAGATCACGCGCGATTACTTACGGTTGGGTGCTTGCAAGGGATTTTCTCTTCTCGGGCATTTCCTCTTGACGGTCAGGCCAGTAAAGATACTCGGCGTCTGGCTCTGTTCCAATTTCTTCTTGGAAACGTCGAAGGTGCAGGAGAAAACCAGGGCCGTTGTTCGTCTGTGGTACCGGAGGAATCTTTCCTTATAGGGGTGGGCGGAAGTATGTGTCTGATGCTCATTTACGAACTCTCTGTACTTCCGCTTCCGTGTGCCATACTTTAGTAAGGTTCTTGTTCTTCTTCATGTGAGGAGACTAGTCCCTCAATATAGTTCGGGAGATCTGTTACCTCCACTCTTCTGAATGCGGTCTGAGTATGTTTTGCCTTGATATTCATC
This sequence comes from Ascarosepion bandense, assembly GCA_037127315.1. NCBI lineage: Eukaryota > Metazoa > Mollusca > Cephalopoda > Sepiida > Sepiidae > Ascarosepion > Ascarosepion bandense. The sequence continues at coordinate 1,141,701 of JBBBDQ010000758.1, read as the reverse complement.
TGATACGGTTCACAATGCGTTCCTAGATCGAATATGTCAGAAATCGGATAGTGAGGGAGAATTCTGGAAGTAAGACACACGTAAGAACTTCCCATCCCTGAAAAGTGTGCACTCTTGCAAAAATAAGGCTTTCCGTTTACCCCGAGGCAAATGCTCCTTTTTACATGAAGGTCGGATTGTTCTCAAGCTCCTCTTCAGACCTCTCGGATGTCCAGGCGTTGTCCCGTAAGGTATTATACCACTTGTTAGTAAGGTGGTCAGGATGATTTGATAGGTGAGTTCGGTCTTACAAGCAGGAGACTCACTCTATATGTCCTTGGGTTCCCAGTTTAAAATAACTCACTAATGATGTCTTACCCACCTGGCTGATAATTCGAAGAGGCCTCTGGGTTGGAAAAAGAGTTTGTTCAGCGGGATTAGAAAATTCTCCAAACTGCGATCGCTGTGATTGGGCAGTGGAGATCGTGGATCACACTTCTTTTATTGCAGTATTGTGTAGTCTCGTTGGGCAAGTTTATTGAAGATATCATGTTTCGCACATTGCGATGAATGATTTTCGTTCTCGAGGCCAGTTCTCTCTGCAGCAATGTGGAAACGCCACTGACGAAGACTAAACATTATGTGTCCTTTTGCTTTCTAGACGTTATGAGATTCGTCATATAAAGAACACGTTAGAAAGAATTCTATGGGGGAGAGTTCACTTCTTCCCAAATGATCTTGTTCTTTAAATATCAATTTAAAGTCAAGTTTAGGATGGAAACTCAGCCGCCATCAGAATTTGGTACTGTATCGAGTAAGAGGGGCCGATTTGGAGTGGCATTTTGATGCCGGTTAGGCATTAAGATATTGCTCTAACTGGATTGACCATTGGTAACCCAGTCCAAAATTAAGTTAGTTTATGGTTGTATATTTATTTTTAGCTAGTTCTTTCAAAGTTTTTCTTAGCTAGCGGATGGAAACTCATTAACCTCTTTTATTTCTCCCCCAACTTTCTTTAGTTTAATTCTTCTTCCCTCCCTCGTTAAATGTTCAAAAATATCATTTCTGTGGTAGATACGGGATGCCTTTCGTATTTCGGGTGTGTCATGTTTAATATTTGCTGATGTATTTGGATGAGCGTGCGTTTGAGTGAGTACTTGAACAAATGAATGATTTATATAATTAAAGTCTAGCATTGATTTCGTACAATTATTAATGTTTCTGCCAAAATTAAGGGGGATTGATTTTTTATTACTAACACTGTTAAATTTAGTTTCTTGTAAATAATTTATCATATTCTAAATACACATTTTGGTTTATATTTTTAAATATTGTTTTATTCTCGTCCACCCACAGACAAGAATTGTACTTTGGGGAACAGTTAGGCGATTATGAGGCATGTGGATTTTGTGAGAATATTAAGTAAGAATGTGTTGTCTTGGTGTAAGGAATAATATAGTATGGCTGGGTCAGTGATTGTGACTAACTAAGTTTAATTATAAAACACAAGGTGATTTTTCCCCATCCCTATTTTTGTTTTTATGTCACATTTTTGTATTTTTACACACAAATTTATATTGTCCGTTGGAGTCAGTCAAGAGTATTTCTAGCAGATGTCACTGCGACTAGTTTAAACATGAGTAAAGACAATTTATAACACTAAAAAACTGTTCTGTTTCTTAATATTCCGTTCAGATTTTGGAAGATATTTTTTGCTATTCCAGTGCGCCTTCGAATTTTGGTGATGCATTTCACGTCTTCTGTTAAAACAATTCCCAGATATTTAGATTTCTCTGCTTATTTTATATCGACATGAACTGTTTCTCTCGTTGATAACCATTCATTCTATCTTACAGTTGTTGGCAAGAGCTTTCTTCTGTTAAATTTCTAGGAGTTCCTCCGGTCTTCTTTCTGAGTCTGCCATTAATACGGTGTCATTTGCATATCCTATGTCGTTAAAGTTGTGTCCACAGATAATAAATCCTGTTAAGACTTCTGGTCCTCTTAGGATTGGCTCGCTGTAAAAGTTGAATAAATTCAACAAATAGACACATCTTTATCCCTATTTTTGTGTACTCAAGTCATTTTCAATTCAGATGTCCTGGATTACTAGGGCACGCAAAAGCGATAACACGAAATTGGCGACAAACAATGAAGATATAATCCCAAATAAATTTAATTAACTTTGATTTTCTGCAATCATCGGTTTTAATGGCACAAACGATAAAGTAAATGCGTTATCAAATCTCGTCTACAGCTTACTTTTTACAGTGTAACCCTGATATAAGTGAGTTGTAGGGACCGGATAAAAGTTATCTTATATCAGGGGTTCTCTTATATCCGGGTTTGGTCTATTTTATATACATTATCACATGCTCTTATATCAGGATCTCTTATATCAGGGTCTCTTATATCCGGGTTATACTGTATTTCCAACTTATGCTGATGAAGATCTGAATAGTTATGATGAAAAGTAATTAACATTCAAATGAAAGAAATACCAGTGAAATTAATAATATAAGAACAACCATGTTCTGTAAGTAGAAGCAAACAAGTATTTATGTCTTGAAAGACATTTTGTTAGAGGAAGGCTACCAATAAAGACAGTTTCCCTATTTTAATTTTCTTCACCCGGCGGAAATATCTTCCAAATGATACAAGAAGACAATAGAAGATTAACAACATTGTCGACACACCCACTATACATAATCATATAGACAGTTATGTTTAGCTGTAATATTTGTATACAGCTTCATACAATTCTAATAAATTTTTAGGACAACCGTAAGGCGGGTGATGTCAAGCACAACACAAGTGCACGAAAATAAACTAGTGAAAGCAGTACTTTTTGCCTTGTAGCAGTACAAACAAATATCTCCTTTGTTAAATTTCGAATGAATCTTGCAATCTTCAGAAACGTAAAAATGAAAGTAGAAGTGAAAGTAAAAATAACAGTTGGTTTTTCCATTCAGAAAAAGAAAATTTATTGAAAATGTAAAAGATATTGATTTAAAATCTAGCAGCCAATTTCATTTAATTACAATCCTGATAATGAACAGTCCTTTTTTGTTTCTTTGAATAGGCTTTTAATTGAGAAAAACATTGGAGAGAGAGAGAGAGAGAGAGAGAGAGAGAGAGAGAGAGAGAGAGAGAGAGAGAGATACTGTTTTCATATAAGCTCTGCATTTTCTTTGTACCAGGATTTGTATCCTAAGAAACCATCTTAAAAAAATACAATGAAAGCAGAAATAAGTAAAAAAGTTAAATCGGTGAATTCAGAAACATTTAAATAATTAAAAACACTCCCAATCATAATTTATTTGGTTGTATCTTTAAAAAGCTCATTTCTCTCCCTATTCTTGCTTTATTCGGAAGTAGCCTGTTAAATTCAAGGTTAGCCTTTCGTTGGGAAGATAATATATTTTCCCTTTGTAAAAGGAAGAAAGATGAAAAAGAACTTATGAAAAAATTGATATTTTACAAGATTTTCTTCTATTGAACAATGAGAATGACAAGAAGCGAAGTCAATAATCCAGGCTATTATAGAAATGTTTTTTATAAATAAAAAGAGATATATTAAAAGATGATAACCAGGTCGTTCAATTTGTATGAGAATTCAAGCAGAAGATCTGAACTTAAGTGATTTTCAGACAACCGTTATTTTAACGTTTTATGCTGATTAGAAAGTGGGAAGCTGTTAGATAGAAATTATCTTTAAATTGATCTCAACTGAAAAATTTTGAGTGTTATGACTCAAAATCTTTCCATTGGATGCTGATAATGTGTTCTTTCTATTTTGATATTTCCTAAAAGACGACAGCATTGTTAAATGTCCTCGAACTGAAAAAAGTATGCAGACCCCCTAACCTAGTTCTACCGATTTTCTACCACGTAGAAGATAAAATATACAAATCTATGTATCAGACTAATAGTAGTAATCGATATAACAAATTAGAAAAAGAACTATGTTACGTGTTTTATTTTTGGAAATGACTTCTTTAGCCTAATAATTGTTTTTGTCGATTCAGTCTTATACATAACAGTGGAGTTGGTTACAATTTTACATCGCGAAACCTTAAAGATACTAAGACGCTTAGTTTTAAACTTTAAAGTTTTTAGCTTCAGATGTATTCAGACGCATAACTTAGACAAATTTTTATTTTCATTTTTTTTATAATAACTTTTACTTCTGTACAAGGCCGAAGAGGTTTACAGAATAAGGAGCATAATTTATGAGGATATTTGGATAAAAGTTAGCCCTAGATTTTGTAAGATTCCTGGGTGTTGATCCCACAAAGTAGCAGTTTGGAGGAAGACGCTGTTCAAGTTGAGTTTGCATCTTACTATTAGAATACGAAAGAAATGAAGGTGGTCCGCTACAATGTGTGTGGCTTGGACTGTCTTAGCTGTGAAGGTTAGAACTGGTGAAATTAAGGAATATAGTTCATCTTAACACTTTTCATGGAAATAACGATAGAGAGGCTTGCAACATTTTAACTGTGTGAAAAAGGCTGTAGAGTGGAGTATAATTCATAACCCACAAGGCCGCATAGACACTTTTAAAATCACCTTGTATATTAGAGTTTATTCATTTCATTTTGTTAACAATAATGCTCACCCTGTACAAAACCCAAGAGCTAGATAGAGGGTTACAAAATGTTATGATATCCTCCTACGAGGAACGGACTCGTCCTCTTGCTACATATAGATTACCTGCGTGACTTCTAATAGCCCGGATTATCCACATTAAAAAGACCTTGTGCCACATTTTGTCTTAAGTGGGGAGACAGATAAATACCGCAGTTAAAAGAGTGGCTAGTACAGCAGTTACGAGCAGTCAAGTTAGCAGTTATAGAGCAGTCAAGTACAGCAGTTAACGGAAGCAGTTAACGACAGCTACTAGTCAGGCAGCGTAATAATACCTTCGGACTTACTTATTTCTATATTACTTATTAAAACTTCTTACGGATATCTTGTTTCTTGTTATACTAATACACTGTTTTGAACCTACCTTCTTGTTTCCGTGTCTTTCTTCCGGCACAAACTAATCACTACAACTTTGCGGTGAAGTTTCGCCACAACTCCACAACAAATTAGCGACGAAGAGCCACAGCACAAAATAATAAGTACTGTTTATAAGAATAGAGGAATATGAAGTATGTGGGGAAGATAACTGTTAACACTAGACTTGAATAGGTTAATATTTTAGAGATACAGAAAGCATCATCTTGGGATTCGATTCCAAAATGCAGATCGTGGGAAGAAGCTGTTGGAATGAAACTTACATCACGTGAATAGAATACGAAAAGAGCGAGGGTGGTCCGTTATAATGTACGCGGCTTCGCGGGTCTTAGCCGTGAAGGGTAGGAATAGTGGAACTAATGAATGTAGTTCATCTGAACACTTTCCATGGAAATAGCGATAAAGAAACAAGAGGATTGCAATGTTTCGTCTGTGGGAAAAAGGGTTGTAGAGTGGGAAATAATCACTAACAAAACCGCGTATATGTTTTTGAATCCTATCGAGACTGCAAAGTGAAAGACTGTACAGCTTCGGCCATATTAGGACAGTAGTACACCATTTCCAGTCTGATCTGACTCCTGTAAAGACAGTGGATATCAGGGACATTCATTGATTTGCAGGAAGCCGACTATTTTCGCAGCATCTTTAACAATGGATCGTATGTACCAGTTCCACTTGATACCTGGGCTTAAGAACCATTAACACCCAAAGCCATTAAGCTTTCGTCGTTCTTTTTCATTATTATTATCATTTTTTAATATTCCACATTGTAATCGGCACTAATTTTGGAAGGAAAGGAGATATGTTGCATGATTCTGGGTGTACATCTACCTTAAAAAATTGGCCAAATCGATCATTCTCAATACATTTTAGCGTTAATTAATTACATTATCTTTTAATTAAAACTGCGTGAAGTCGATATAATATTCAGGCCCATTACAATGAACTACTAATTAATTGTGTGTATCATTTTTGTAAAATATCCAGTGTTATCATATAATCTTTTATTTAAATTCCGAGATTTTCCATCATGGGAATTTTTAAATACCTATTTTGTAAATTTTTGCTTCAGTTTTAAAGTTTGTATCACTTTGTATTTTATTAATTAATTTTCTTATTGCTTTTGAAGTTGTTGTAACATATTTTATATTATGCTTATATGAATTATTTTTAATTGTAGTTGTTGTTATTGAGTTAGTAGGTAGTATTATATATCTAGTTTTATCAAGATTTTTTATATCAGTTTCTTTTTTTAATTCTGCGAATTCAGTAAACTTTGCGCCTGACATTATATAGAATGCATGATGCCAAAATCTGTAGGAAGATTACCCACCATAGAACAATGTTTAGAATTTAGTATGATGTTGATTTCTATATCCACAGTTTATATCTACAAACACTCTTTCCTATAGTAAGTACTCTATAATAAGTATAGCACATTTTAAACAATGTATATATAAATGAACCAATAAGATATATGATACAAATAGTTGGAGCCCTTCACTAAATGAAATAATTGCACGTGTTACTACAAATGAATCGGGTGAATTTAATGAATCAAATAACACAGGAATTGCTATTTGATACTTGTTACAAGGCGGCAAAAAATGGAGATCGCATTGAAGAACCACATTGATTCCTGGAAAACAAGACCTATCTTCTGTGGCTTCTACTCTCAAGCCGACAAGGCAACATAGACAACAGAAGAAAATAAAGCATACCCACAGGGCCAGAATCTGGGCTGGATACAAAACTTTCCCCGTAATCGTTTTGGGAAAAGCATGCTTCTTCGTATGACCTCACTAAAGAAAACTTACTCAAAAATTTGTTCGCGAGGTGAAGCCATTATATATTACATCTTGAACAACAACAACAACAAAAAAAACAAAACAAAATTCTTACCTTGATCACATATGAACAACACTGTCTTGTCTTGTCCTTTGTCAAAACTTCTTGCAATTCTGGCAAATATCGACCTACACAGTACAAACGCAAAACACGACTATCAGCAAAGTACGACTATCAGCAAAAAAGGAGGGTATTTGTTGATAAAGTCAAAATACTGTACAGTATTTACTGCAAAGAAAGGCACACAATTCTGAAAGCTATTATAATACAAAAGAAACAACTCATATTAAATAAATTCTTTAACCACCTTGAAGTGTTTATGAAATCTAAACTTATTTATAAATGGAACTTTGTCTGTGTGTGTGTGTGTGTGTGTCCGTTACCTATAGACTCCGAAACGGCAGAACCGATTTTCTTGAAAATTTACACAGCTATACTATAAGCGTCTGCGAGTGTTCTTAGCTAGGTTTTGTGTCGAGGTACCCCCGATAAATATCGAAAATCGATAATCGAAAAAATCGGGTTATAGAAGGAGTGGTCCGATTTTAATCAAATTTGATACACTCATAGACAAAGACATAAGAAACGATATTCAGAAGTTTCAAGGTTGCAGTTCTTACAATAGTGCAGAAAATCAATAATATATAAATAAAGGGCAAGATGTGTGTTTGTTTATCTGCCTGTATGTCTGTATTTTTTCAGCCCTTTTATTTTAGTTTTTGCTTCGGGTTTGGCTCTAAATAGGTGTAATTGTAGTTCTTAGTCTCAGGCATGATACCATTTTCTTAGAGGACTTATTTAGCCTTCAAAATTCAGTTTACGACGAAAAAACCTTATTTGATATCGAGACCAGGAAATCAAAATTTGACTTACATCCATTCATTTTTCTTTCAGTCTACGGTTTCGCTTTAACTGGAAACAACTATTGCTTTTTAGTCTTTCGTGCCAACGTCCAAAGAGTATGAGCTCCAGGACCATGGATTAGTTTTAAAGCTTTCATTACACCCGAGTCACGCCGGGCTATACAGCTAGTATTTCATATGCGCACAAAATAATAACAATATATAGAAATATTTGGTACATGCTTTACCCGGGCAAGTCGAGCTGTGTGTAATTGTTTTATACATCATCTCTTTGGATGAATTTGAATCTTAAAAACAAATCTTCAAAATAAAATCTTTTCTATGACACTGAAAACACCCAATTCTTGATAATAATTGAGTGATCGAAAGTAATTGAACACAGGAGAAAACATAAACCTTCATTTCTTTCCATACAACACCACACAGTAACTACCTTGAGTGGCTCTTGGGCATTCTATTCGGTGAACGTTAATATAAAAGAATTATGGAGAAAAGAATGGTCAATATTTGAGATAGAATGTTTGTAGATATATCTGCCTTGCTTGGGGCGAAAAGATTTTAATATATATATATAGTCATCCGCAGACAGATTTGTTTCGCTGTATCACAGCTCATCAGTACGGTTATACTCCGATTGCTTTTAACCCAGGATTGAAACCCGACCGAATTGGCGTCAGTCGGTGATTCTACCTCGGGGCTATGGGCGCTCGGTAGAAGAAGGCAGACTTTTTATCATATATATATATATATATATATATATATATATATATATATATATATATGTTTCGCCCCAAGCAAGGCGGTACCACCACTGGTGCGCGGGGGGCTTTATAAGAGAAAAGTAAAAGTTTAATCAGGAGAAAAGCGAAGAGAAAGGCGAACCGGTTGCAGGGGGTGTCGGTGAAAGGGCAAGAAAAGGATGGTAATACAGATGTGAAGACATTTGCGAGGGTTGGGTGAGGAAGGAAAAGAACAAGACAGACATGGTGATGGGGAAAAGTCGTGGGAAGGACTGGAGTCAAGTGGATTTAAATTCTTGGAGATTGTAGCCGTCTGTGAAGCAAGTATACGGAAGGGAGTTTCACAAGCGGAATATATATATATATATATATATATATATATTGTCATCCGCAGACAGATCTGTTTCGCCGTATCACAGCTCATCAGTACAGTTAGACTCCGATTGATTTTTTAACCAGGATTGAAACCCGACCGAAATGGCGTCAGTCGGCGACTCTACCCCCCGGGCTATATATATCGCGTTTCCTTTCCTCTTCAAGTAAACCGACTTATTCAGGTATACTTCATATCAGAACAAATAAAATATCTTGTCAAATTAGGCTTTGATTATAATCGAATCATCAAAACCATTTCAATATAATGGAATGGGCGATGATAAATGGTGCAATTAAATCGGAAGTTATTAATTATTTCAACATCAAACATTTTAATAGATTTTTTTTCTGTGTTCATAGATTCGCATATATTACTTGCAGTTTTATGGGAAAAAGTTAATTTTAAACATCGATTTCAAATCCGAAATATGTCCTGTTTTAGAAGAAGAATGAATCAGACCCAGTCGTTTTTAGCATTCTTTGAGCATATAACCTTTCTGGAGTTTGGCACTTAAAGACTGACGAAGATACTTACAAACACTTACTTTTCAAGTCTAAGAACTCCGTAGGCGGGAAATGAGTGAGTAGAGGGAATGATAAATCTCTTGGTTTTGTTTCAGTTCCGTCCAACCTGCTTGTCCCATGCTGATCACTTTTAGCTATTATTAGCTTTGTCTGACCTCTCAGTCGAAAGCAGCTACCGTAGTCGTGGATGATTTTGGTATGTTTCTGAAATGGAATACGACATCTATCGGCTAAGATTACTCTTATTTATCCTTTACAGGGGGTCTCTAAATGCTCTTACATATTTTCTTTGTTTCTTTCTTTCTTACACCCTTATATCATTCTTACACCTTTGTGTTTGTTTGTTTCTTTCTTTCTTACAAACTCTACAAACTCCTTATACCTTTCTTTCTTTCTTTCTTTCCCTCTTTCTTTTTCTTTCTTTCTTTCTTTCTTTCTTTCACCCTTTTTACATCATTGATTGTTTATTTGTTTCTTTCTTTCTTTCTTTCACCCTTTTTACATCATTGATTGTTTATTTGTTCTTTCTTTCTTTCTTTCCCTCTTTCTTTCTTTCTTTCTTACACCATTGTTTATTTGATTGTGATTTGTTTCACTTCTTTCTTTCTTTCTTTCTTTCTTTCTTTCTTTCTTTCTTTCTTTCTTTCTTTCTTTCACCCTTTTTACATCATTGATTGTTTATTTGTTCTTTCTTTCTTTCTTTCTTTCTTTCTTTCTTTCTTTCTTTCTTACACTCTCGTTTGTTTATATGTTTCTTCTTTCTCTCCTACACCTTTGTTTTTTTCACCCTTCTTATATATTTCTTTTTATCAATATATGTATTTCTAAAATTTGATCATTTTTTTTTACATTAATGTTCATCCTGCACAACGCTCAAAAGCTACTGAAGGTAGAGGTTTACAGGGTAAGAGATAAATGACATAATTTATAGGGGTATGTAGGTAATGGTTAACCCTAGACTTTCTAATATTAAAATTGTAGTGATCAGGAAAGTATCCTCTTAGGAGTCGGTTACATAGAGTAGTAGTCCGCAGTGAAAAAAACTGCTCGAGATGAACTTACATATCACCAAAAACGTACGACGGGAATGTGGATAGTCCGCTACAATGTGGGTTGCATGTCGAATCTTTACCTTCAATGTTAAAACTGGTGTAAGTAAGGGATATAGTTCATCTGAAAACTTTCCAGACAGAGTAGCGAGAGGATTGCAACGTTTTGTTTTTGAGAAAAGTGTTTTAAGGGAGAACGTAATTCATCACCCACATGCAGTGGCGATTCTGCGGGGGGGGGGGGGGGCAGAAAGGGGCCACCCCCCCAAAAAAAATTAGCTGCTCCCTTGGTTGCCCCCTACTTTTATAAGCTTAAAAAATTTATGTAACATTTCAGTCTCTGATTTTGATAAGATTTGATCTTTCATCACTTTTTCTTTTTTATTTAGCTTTTTAACCCTGAAAACTAACCATAGATATATAGTACCCAGCACAAATGACGCCATTTTAATTACAATTTTATTAAATTTTCAGTACCTGATTTTCTTACCGAAATAATATGTTTTTCAGTTCTTATTAATGTTAACTCAAAGTACAAATTTTGAAGTGCCTGCATGTAAAATATTTCAAATAAAGATTTATATTTAATATTTTTTTTTTGATATTTACAAAATCGGGTATGATATACCCATGGTTAGCAGTGGTGTAACTTGAATTGATGGTTAGTGTTCCAGGGTTAAGTACATATACAGAGACCAGATTGAAAAAAAAAAAAATCAACCAGATAATTCTACGCGGTAATTCCAGCTCTGGTAGCGTATATTAAAGTTGTGGTTAAAAAGCTCGTAGTCCGAACTCTGGTTAGTACTCGCGTTCGCGGCCCCGGGACTGCGGTGCCATCGTCCTTCGTTGTCTTCGGTTGTCCGTGCGCTTTCACGGCTCTTTCTTGCCGGCGAAGTCGCATGGTGGAGTAGTCCGCTGCGACAGCAGCCCGGGGCGTGGAAAAAGAGGGTTCTGCGAGTGTCAACGGCGGAGACAGAAACAGACATGTTGTTAGGGAGGGAAAGAGACTTAATAGTCATATTTTAATATCTGAAGGAAGACGTTAATTAGAAATAAAGTCCCCAACTTGATATGTAGGTACATAGGCAGTCAGTGGTTTATAGCCGAGTGAAGAATTGGTTAGTAAATTTCTCCAATCTACTGAAGAAAATCAGCACCGAATTCCCAGACGCTGAATTTCTATGTCTCGGAATTATGCAGACGCTGCTTTTGTTTGTCCCCTTCCCCAGAAAAAGAAAAATCCCTGCTCCTAACTGGCCCCCACAATCGCCACTGCCAACAAGGCCTCCTAGATGCTTTCGAACTCTATCGAGACTGATAAGTGTAGACTGTGCAGCTCCTGCCCATATATAGCAGCAGTATTCCATTTTCAGTCTGATATGGCTCTTGTAAAAGTATAGAATAGCAATTAGAGTAAGTTACTTATTGAAGCCGGGCAAGGAACCGACCGTTTTTCAAGCATCTTTAGTGTCGGATCGTATCTAAGAGTTCCAGGAGGTCTGGATTGAGCGTACGTCTCATTTGTTACGCTCAAGGCACGGGCCCTACTTTAGAGAACACTTTTCATTACGATAGGGGAAAATTCAGGATACGCTCGGTGATGATGGATTTACGAAAGGGAACATAGTAGACTTGTTCTTATCAGAAACCTAGTTTAGCGCGCCAAATCGGTGTATAGTAGGGAAGATGTATAGAGTCACCACTGACTGGTGCTTAAGTTTAGCAAAACAAGAATTATTTCCAGGAAAAGAAAACAACATTGATTTTGTCTATATTTCTGGAGGTTTTATTTACATTATCCGGAGTGTTGTCCTCATCTTAACTGTACCATTAACGACTTTTCGTCCGTTGTACCGTTGTACGCTCCGGTCATCCTCAGGTGATATTTGCTGGAATTTAGAACCGTACCTTCAATTAGAAGAATCTACTCCCGTGAACTAAATGGTTCGGTTTGAAATCCAAACAAATATCACCTGATGAAGGCCGGGGTGTACAAGGTCGAAACGTTGTGAATATGACAGCAAATATGAGGACAGCAGTCCAAACATTGTAAATAGTGTAAATATTATTGAGTTATCTGAAATTTTGCTTCTTCTTCTATGTGTCTTCTGGGCATTGGCGATGATGGCTCTCCACAATTTCCTGTCTTTTATCGCTCTTAATAAATTTGATCTTTTTTTTTCTAAAACTCGTTTCACCATTCATTTACTCAAGCACGATAAGTAGGTTATGCGTTGTTTTCCTTGTCGCCTTCAATCATTGTCCCGTGAGTATAAAATTTGTCAAGCCTTCTTTCTTCATTACTGAGACTTTGTTGACATTCTTGTTAACACACGACACAAATGCGTGTTTTTATGTTCTGATATGTATTGCTTTGAACATACGTGGACTTTTTTCCTAAGGTATTTTAAAACTCATATATCAGAATACTGATTCTGAAAAACAGGGTCAAGATGAGGACTTTTCATCTACCTCGAATGAATAGAATAAGTAAAGAGCAGGTAGGAAAAATGTCTTTAATCTAACATGTTTCACTTTAATAAGCTTCTTCAGAGGAAAAATTTCTGAAGAAGTTTGTTAAAGTGAAACATGTTAGATTAAAGACACTTTTTTCCTACCTGTTCTTTACGTATTCTATTCAGCTTGTAGGATTTCAATCCATATATTCAACCCCCATGTGTACACACCGCATATATATAACACGCTAAAATTTCCTCCTCTTTTTGCAGCCATTCACCGATATCTTAGGGGATAGGCACTCCAACTGACACCAATTCGGTCGAGTTTCGATCCCAGTTGGAAGCAATTGGATGTCTAGCCACACTGATGAGCTGTGGTACAGCAAAACAGACCTGTATGTGGATGACTAATATATATTTTGTATTGTGCAAAGATCTTCGGTTACTTTAAATTATAGCAAATTTCTAATAATTGCCAACTTATATGTGGATGTCTCACATTATCTTTTTTTTTTAAAGATAAAACATTGTCCCTATTGGAATCAATTTTATATTTAAGCATCATATTTTTAGCCGGTTTTCTGAAAGAGAAGAAAAGACACAAGACGAACTAAAAATGCTTTTGGCCACCTGACCTTTCTGGTTTTCTCATTTCTTTGTTACGAAAATATTTACATGTTAGCGTTAAAGCATTTTTTGCAACAGCATCGACTTTTTCTAATATAAACTGACACTTCTCACATCAAATTTCCGTATACCTTCTTAGCTTGAAATTATGGTGAACACTTTAAAAAATACCAGGATGAAGATAGAAAAGATGGCCAAGAATATGAGTCAGCGAGCAACAGTTAAGAAACTCGGAATTACAAAAAGCGTAATTTCAAGAATTCTCTTTCAAGGTACTGAAAGTGTTCGTGATCTGCCAAGATATAGCCATCTTTGAAAGTTGAAGCATAGGATGGTACAGAAACCGATCAGAATTGCATAAGCTCAGCCAAAGAAGACGGCATGATATGTATATGATACTTTTTTTAATCATCTCACCCCAAGCAAGGCATTCTGCTGTCACTGTTGCGCTGGGGGTTGCATAGGGTAAAGTAATGAGAAAGAGGGGTTAGTTATAGGACATGTCAGGAGAAGGGTAATAGAAGGATGAGAATACCGAGGATGGGGGTGGAGTAGATGAAAAAAGAGCTTGAGAGAATGGATGCGAGTTAGTGTGATAGGAGATGTCTATTGACCTTACATTTAAATTCCAGGAGATTGTAGCTGTCGGAGAAGCAAGTATATGGAAGGGAATTCCACAGGTGGGAAGTGCATGAAAAGAAGCTTTTAGAGTAGTAATTGCTGTTACATTTTATTGGTTTCACTGTAAAAGGGTGGGACCTAGTTGCCAATCTAGTAGCTCGTGTAAATTTATACATAAGAGGCACCAGTGATCTAAGTTCATTGGAGCAGAAGCCGTGAAAATATTTATTGAAGAGACACAGGGAAGCCATGTCACGCCGGTGAGACAGCGACTGCAGCCGAGCTGCCAAGTCGGTATCGATCACATTACAGATTCTCCGTTGGATTTTGTCAAGAACCCCGAGGTGAATAGCAGGGGCACCCGACCAGATGTGGCAATAGTATTCAATACACGGGCGGATGGTAGATTTATATATGTGCAGGATGGACTCAGACAGGCAAAACTTCCTGGCCCCGCCTAGTGAACCGACCTTCTTAGCAGCGGATTTAGCAATGGATTCGATATAGTCATTCCACTTGAGGTCCGCTGAGAGTGTGAGGCTAAGGAGACGTAGTGTTTTACTCTCAGGGAGGCTAGCCTGTTCCATGCTAATGGGGGTTAGGAGCGATTGTCTATGATGGTTAGTGTTTTGAGGGAAAACAAAATGCATCTTTTGGGAACATAGACTGAAGAGTGGCATTTCAGCTATAAAACCATGCGTTAAACTTGAAGTTAGGATTAACTTGATGAAAGTGGTAGGAATTCTAGGATGTAGATGTTTGGAAGAAGATCACAATTTGCCATGAAACTTGAACGAAGAAAGAATTAATAAGTAAGAATTTGTCGGAAGACTGGTAAGAAAATAAAACGAACCACACGTTACACAACGAAAACAGTGAAGTTTGTGGGGGATAAGAACCTGATGATTTCTTGAGATATAAAAATGATGTTTTAAGAAGGTTTATTAAAATCTATAGTAGTGATAGATAAATCGAATTGCTGAAGGATAATTTGATACAAGACATGGATGAAGGTGAGATATTTTAGCACGGCGGAACTCCATGCCACAGGTGGCGTGCAAAAGAAAAGAATCCTGCTGGTGAAGGCCCCACTGTATCGAAAGATGAACAAACTTAGAGACTTGACTTAAATATGGAGTAAATTATGAGAAGCTTGAGTTTGTCTGAAGAATCTACGCGGTTGTAAAGAGTTATGGAAACCCAGTCACAGATGGTGAATGATCGTATGCACTCCTTTCCAGGCATAATGAGACAATTATTCATGCTAAGGAAAGCGATACGAAATACCAACAATGTACAGTAATTTCTTAAAATCAGTGGTTTATAATACATTTTCATTAAGGATATTCCATTGCTCAAAAACATTTTATTTGGTATGGTTTATTTCAGGTGGCTGCAACCTCATTTTATTTAGGAGGTGGGACGGTCATCTGGCATTTTTCATCTATCATTCAAGAGTCCTTTATAAATATATGATGACTATGTATGAAAATAACTCGAATAGGTAATGTTTCGTCTATAGAAACCTCGATAAAAACATTCACTTATAAACTGGTAATTATTAGAAATGTACAATGTTGTGGTGCAGTGGATATCAGTTCGGAACGAGAAATCGAGGAGCCGAGTTCCAGTTGAATTCCCTGCATTCACTTACGCGTAAATACTCTTGGGAAAGGTCTCTTCCATCCAGTTATAAGTTAAATAACAGAATAGATTGGGTTCTATAGCCTTGGTTGGGAACCAGTCTACCGCAGAAAGTAATGGCAACCTTCTGTAGGATAATCTTCTTCCCAGTCATGTCTCTTTCGAGATATTATCACGTATGGCACTTAACTGACCGACCGACAATGGTTTATGTGGTTAAATACCTTGGCACAGTAATCTGTAGATATTTATTCAATAAAGTGTTCTCGTCGATTTAACCCGCATTAAACTAAAGTTTTTGCGCGTACACACCCACATAAATAAATTTACGGCTTACTTGGCGAATGAGGTAGTCACACACATGACCGTGTTCAAACCAAGGTAAAAGCATGTTCTTAAATTCTGATTTTCAAGGCCGAAAGGTTCTCTCCTTTTGGAAGATTGGCGCAACGTACCATATTGGCAAAGAAATATTCGACATTCAGCAACCAAACTTCCAGTACTACTATCGGTTTAAATTTATAAAATCTTTCTCTTAAAACAATTTTTCAAGGAAATAGGTTTTTCAAGTTCAGTAGATGTTATCGCTCTTTCTAGGAATAATAGTATTTCCTATCGAACCTTTTATTAGAAGTGGTGCGGAATGTCAGCATCTTCATTATGTTATTTTCTTTTCAAGTTGTATGTGCTTTCCATTTGAGTTGTTGCTGCTGTTGAGTGTCCAACTTACGTTATTGTGCGAGACAAAAGCCCAACTTGCATCTATCTATCTATCTATCTATCTATCTATCTATCTATCTATCTATCTATCTATGTCATTCGTTCATTATCTATCTATCTATCTATCTATCTATCTATCTATCTATCTATGTCATTCGTTCATTATCTATCTATCTATCTATCTATCTATCTATCTATCTATCTATCTATTTAAAGATACAGTAATAGACAGAATAAGAGAGGCAAACTGAGTCAACAGAAAATGTAAGTTTGTTTTAAAAGACATAAAAAACAATAGAAAAGAAAGAAAATGAAATAAAGCAAATTCTAAATGACCTTTTCTCTCGCACGTTAGCGCGTTTATACACACATACTCAGAACAATGACATACGAATAGTTTACTCAACTTATTCTATTCAAACAAATATTGTTTATCAGTGTGTCGTTTGTCATTTAACACGGGTCTACGTAATTTTAATCCAATGATTTATCAGTGCAAGTCTGAAGAGGACGTGCTTGGTCTATGTTTCTCCTGAAATCAACTAAAAGTTCTACTTCATGTGAGATAAACGCTTTACGTCGGGATTTGTAGATATAGCCCATGGGTTAAAAGATAAAAGAACGAATTTTAAAGTTTCGTCTTTGAAAATTGTTTTCGTTCAAAGACTATAAAAAGATATTTTTAGAATTTTGTGATAGATAACTTTGTAAAGTAAACGTCTTTAAGCATTTTTGACTGTTAATACATTCATGGATTTTTATATCCTTCACCAAAACATCGTATATTCTTTAAAAGAAATAATAACAATAAAAAAAGGTTAATTTATTGAAACTTTTATAATAATACACATTTTATTTAGTAGTTTTCAATATACTTTAATTGAATGGAAAAATTATTGATTTTTCGCCGAATTCTGTATTATTCTTTTTAAAATTTGTTTTACTTAGTTTCTGAATGGTTGTCATTAGAATTCAGGACAAAAGTCAAAGTGAGTGAACAGAATAATGCTATTTGCATGTTCCATGATTCATTTAATCCAGTTTCCTCGTCTTTGTTAATCTTGTCAAAACGTTCCGGTTTTCTTCATAGTTGTGTAGCTAGAGTGTATGTCGTCAGGGGCAGCTCTTGAATTTGTCGCCTCGAGAATTTCACGGTGGATGACTTTATATATATATATATATATATATATATATAAATTCTTCATTTGTAAACAAGTTACTTTTCGACCTAGGTTTCCTCCATATGGTGTCTTCAGTCGATTTGCAGTCCTGTTCTGCAGCTCATCAAGACGGGTAGACGTCTAATTAGCCGGAATTGAGACCTGACACATCAATCGGAGATTCTACCTCCAAGCTATCGGCGCACGG
This sequence comes from Ascarosepion bandense, assembly GCA_037127315.1. Lineage (NCBI taxonomy): Eukaryota > Metazoa > Mollusca > Cephalopoda > Sepiida > Sepiidae > Ascarosepion > Ascarosepion bandense. The sequence continues at coordinate 1,123,858 of JBBBDQ010000758.1, read as the reverse complement.
CGGAGGAAAGCAGATTTTAGCGTGTTATATACACAATTTAGACAAACGCCAGTAACCAAGAGTGTTCAATTCATTGCTAAAAACGATATATATATATATATATATATAAGAAGAAAAGAAAGACTAAGGGGTGAAAAGTAAGTGGAGAAAAAACACGAGAAAGATAAATAACCACAACACTGCACGTAAAAAATGCAGAAACGAAAAAGAAAAATCGAGAAGTACAAGGAGATAATTGCGTATATCCCCTGACAAGTGAACTGACGGGCCCGTCTAAGAAAGTCTAGAGCCCGGGAGAGCTGCGATAGCAGCAATCAGTAAAGTGACAAACCTTTTACTTATATTAATTCTATATATTAGGTTGTTACAAAAATAATATTTTATTCTTAAAAGAGTAACTGTAGAAATGTTGAAATTAGTCAAAGTACGACTGCCATCGATCGAGGACATTATTTATTCCTTGTTGATAAAAAGTTATTGGCTGTGATGCAACGAAATTTTTGAAAGCTAATTTAATCTCTGGACCTAAAAGGTTTACTATTTAAAAATGTGCTTAAGTGTTTAAAAACGATAATCAATTGGTGAAACATCAGGAGAATATGGAACATGTGATAAACTCTCGTATTCCAAGTTTGTGAGTTTTTGCAATGTCATTCTTGCAACATGTAGCCATGCATTATCATGGAGCAGAATTGGACCACGACGATTAACCAATGAGGGTCTAATTTTTTTCAGGCGTGCGTGCATTTCAGCAAGCTGATTGCAGTAATGTTCTGCATTAATGTTTTGATTGGCTTCCAGAAAGTTGTAGTGGATAACACCAATTGCAGATCACCAAACAGTAACCATAATCTTTTGCTGATGCAACTTTGGCTTGGGGAAATATTTGGAGGACTCATCACGATCAAGCCATTGACCTGATCGTTTATGGTTATCATGAATGATCCACTTTTCATCCAAGAAAGGTCTTACGCAGAAAGAGCATTGGGCACACTTCAAAACGCCTAAGTTTTTGATTTTCATTGAGATCAAGTGGAATCCATTAATCGAGCCTTTTTATGTAACCAGTACTCGGAAAATGTCGTGAGACTATTGCAGTGCTGACACCAACTCTGAGACTTTGACCTGGGTTTTGCCCAATAACTGCTTGCAATTGTTCGTTGTCAAGTCAAGCCTGCCTGACCGTCCCTTACTTTCTTCACCCCCAGTACAAAATTTCTGTAACCTTCGTACTGTCCAATCACTTGTGGACCCATTTCTCCATGTTCTGTTGATATTGGCATAAGTTTGGGAGACACTGTGCTCAAGTTTGAACTCATACAAGAAAATCAGGTTTTTTCATATTCATAATTAAGGGTTTCTATGCTTCAAGTATATTTCTGTCTAAAAATAAGTTAAAAATATTAAAGGGCACACGTTAATTATTATGTATACCAAAATTCACCTAATATATACCGTGAATACTATGTTGAAATGGATGGCTTTTCAAAATACAAAACATCGAGCGGCGATTATTTTTGTAACAATTTTATATATATATAGGGTGTATAAAAATACTTTTCAAACTTTGGGAGAGTGTTCCAAAAGTTTATATAAATACATTTCTGTAAATCCTTTGGTTTTTGAGTTATTAACTCTAAAGAAAATGTACGGTAAATGGCGATGTATTTCCTGTTGACTAGATTACATTTGTCATTCGTGTACATTTGTGGCTAATCTGTCTTTAACGTTTTACGCGTAGAGTAGGGACTTAACTGAAAAGTGTTCCGTTTAACAATGGCAGGATATTCATATCGTGAGCAGGCAGATATGATTTTTACCATACAGCCGTGCGAATAGTAATGGACTCGAGGCTGCAAGGCTGTATCAGATTCAGTTTCCAGACGTAAGGCAACAGAGTCATCCATTTTTTGCTGCTGTTTATCGTCGCGTTGCTGAGATAGGATTCGTGGCATCACAAACAATGGATCAAGGAAGACCGAGATCCGCTCGTACGTCTGACCATGAAGAACACATTCTACAGACTGTTGAGATGATCCAGATATCAGCACACATCAAGTGGCCTTAGCATGTAGTACATCTTATGGAGGGTGCTTCAAGGGTAGATTCTTTATCTCTACTATTTGCAACGTGTGCAGCGTTTTTCGCCCTCTGATCACTCACAACGGGAAAACTTTTGCCGATGGTTTCTTGTACAAATTGCAGATCTGTATTTGTCTTTTCAGGGTGGGGGGGATAAAAAATTACGCAAAAAAAAAAAAGAATTTTTGGATTGTATCTTGGATTGTAGATTCAATAGCGTCTACCGTAAATTAAACTAAAAAACGAAGGATCGAAGGATTTGCGGACATATGTTTATATGGAGTTTTGTTCTTGTATTGATGTTGTATTGTTCCCCACCTGTAGTATTTGTAAAAGTATTTTTGATACACCATATATCAGATAACCGTACTGATGAACTGTGATACAGCGAAAGAGATCTGTCTGCGGATGACCCTCTCACACCCTGATTGAGCATTGTGGGGGATTGGTAGACTTTGAAAAAAAAAACAGTCGCTACTCAAGCATTTACGCATCGTTCATTCAGTAATGAATTTGAACACTCACAACTAATGGCGCGTGTTAAATTGTATATAACACGCTAAAAGTTCACCTTCTACCGAGCGCCCATAGCTCAGTGGTAGAATCGCCGATGGATGTCAATTCGGTCGGGTTTCAATCCTCGCTAGAAGCAATCGGATGTCTAACCGTACTGATGAGCTGTGATACAGCGAAACAGATCTGTCTGCGGATGACTATATATATATATATTACGATGGATGATTCGTCGTATAAATTATGCAAATATGAAAATAACACCTGATATCTCATTTTAACAGATATATTTACATAAAATTACACAAAAAATATCTTGAAATACTAAAGAGTAAATTTATTCAATAAAAACGGCACTGGCTTCAATCACGATTTCCAGACGACTTCGGAATATCATGTAACTCTTCTGAAGGTTCTCCTTGTTTAAGCTGATGGATGCTATCATAATCTTTGCACATAATAATCAAGGGGGTTGCAGTTTGGGGCCAGATGTAAGGGGTGATGTGGTTGCAGAAATTGACTGATAACCGTGACTGGGTTCTTATGCTTGTGTAGCATGGGGCAGAGTCCTATTAGCAGATATAGACTTTTGCAGCAGCCACCCTCTTGACCTAAGGTAACACAATCTCCTAAAGGTACTTGATGTAGACCTCCGTATCGAGTCTGAGACCCTCATCAACAAATTCGGAAGTTATTTTCTTATCAGAACGATCAGAGCGAGTTTTCCTTGTTGCCGTACCTTCGTAATCACTATTAGAATCATCCAACTCTTTCCGAATCCTGCACTATCCTAATATTGACACCCAAACACTCTGAAATATTTGTATTAGAGCTTCCTAAGCGAATATCATTTTCTCACAGAAGGTGCCCAACTGATCCAACTAAAGTGTCCAGTCGACAAAAATAAATAAATAAATAAATAAATAAACAACGCTCATGCGCGAAAGAAAATAATTATAAAATGGCGATAATTTTACCCATCGCACTCTGTATTATAATATTGTAATTATTTTTATTATTCTATATATGGGATCCTTAATTTTCTATAAACTTCGTCTGTCTTCTTTTCATTAATCATCTGTCTTCTATTCTATTGATTTTTATCTTTCTTCTCTTTTAACTTTAACATAACTTACAGCGGTTTTTATTGCTTCATAAAGATTTTTGCTTGAATATTGTTTTCCATCCTCATAGGTTTCTTTTAATGATGAACTACCAATTTTCTATTGGATTAATATCTAGATTGGATAGAGGCTATTCCAGTAATTTGAAATCTTTGGGCTTTTGAGAGGAAAATCTGTAAAATATGATAGGTTTTTTTCCAACGTCAATATGCTCTTTATCTTAAAGTTTCTTGATTGTGACATGGAATAAATAAAAATGTCTTATCGCAATAATTCGTTGCATCTATCTTGACACCATAACTAACCTATTGACATATAATTTCAGTCCTGCCAAACTCCTCCAAAACATTCCAATATTTGAGTGATTTGATTTTTACGGGTTGTGGACGCTTTATGTGATATTTAAAGCTGAAACATTTTTTTTTTGATTTTGGAGTAATTCTTTATTTTTGCGAGTGAATATCGAATTAACTATTTATTTGAGAATAAGAATATTTTTACAGAAAATACGATGAGAGAGATGATGGATTGATATTTTTCCCAAGGATATTCGCGCTTAAAGATCTAAAGATCTGATCAGTTGGGCGAAAACATTCAATGTCGCGAAAGCCAAACCAGTGGCGTTCCCACATCACTCTGAATTTTAGCTTATCGGGATGAACATATTTTTTTTCAGGGAAATAGGCGATCAAGCCTATTAAGAATGAAGCTCAACAGAGACCTCAAGTGAATCTCGTACATACGCTCCATCGCTAATGATACTAGAAAAAGAAATGTCAGTTCCCTGTACCGCTCCAGTAAGTATCTAACTCCTCCTGCTATCTTTTATCATTACAAGAGTCAGATCAAGCCCAAAATATAGTACTGCTAACATATATAGGCAGGAAATGCACAATCTTCCCTTTTCAGTCTAGATAGAAACTAAAATTGTCGTTGCGTCCTTGAGGGTGATGAACTATTTTCCACACTACAACGCCTTTCTCACAGACGAAGCCTTGCAAGCCTCTATCGCTTTTCCCATGGAAAGTGTTCAGACGAACTATATCGCTTAGCTCCACCAGTTCTAAGCTTCACGGCTAAGACCAGTAATGCTACAAACATTGTCGTGAACCACATTCGTTCTGTTCGTATTCCATTAGTGTGATGTAAGTTCCACTCGAACAGCTTCTTCCCATGAACCGCTAATGTTTGGAACCGATTTTCAAGAGGAAGCTTCCTGCATCAATCCAGTTGGGTGGAAATTATGAAACCAGAAGAGAGTTTCACAAGCGAAAAGTGCGAGGAAAGAACATGATATACCATCTAGCCAATTCAAGTGTAAAATGATAAGACCTAGTTGACAATCTAGTACTGTGATTAAATTAATAAACTCTATGTACCATGTGGGAGAGATCATCCGAACTATTACCTTGGAAGTATTTTTAAGAAAGGCACAGGGAAACAATTTTAAGGCTGTGGGAAAGTGACTGAAGCCAAGGCATCAGGTTAGGACCAATGATATTGTTGATTATTCTTTGAATTTTATCAAGGATCTTTAAATATATAACAGGAGCACCAGTCACGCAAATGGAAAGCAGAAACAGGATTCTCTATACCTTTATGTATACAAAACAGTTTTTTAGGTATTAATATTAACAAGCCATCTCTTACCCCAGTAAACAACAGAGAGTAGGCCGTTTTTGACATTAGCCGCCAATTTGACCTTATCGAACTGATCGGACTTACTATTAAGACAGGAGTAAATGGTTGTGTTATCAACATGGATACCAAATTGTGAGTTAATGCCCTCAGGAAAGTCGTTACTAAAAATTAAAAACAAAGTAAAACCAACTATGGAGACTTAAGACAAAACTTTCATTAAGTTAATGGTTGTATAGTGTAATGGATAGCATAGAAGGAGAAATCAGAGAGCCGTGATCAGAATCCAGTTGGGTCAGATAAATTCAATTATGCGCAAATACGCCTGGCAAATGTACAAATCAACTTGCTTTAAATTGAAAAAATGTCATCGCAGTTTCCACTCACAATATAGTCTTTACATTTCATTTCAGCCGAGAATGTTAGCCTGAGAAAACGCAACGAGTTATTGTCCTTGGGGTTAGCATCAGCCACTGAAGGCATAAAGCGGTCTCTCAAATGATTAATAGCAGTTTTGTTTTAAAGGCGTTGAAATTAACAAGCCATCTGTTGCCCCAGTAAACAACAGAGTAGGCCGTTTTTGACATCAGCCGCCAATTTGACCTTATCAAGCTGATCGGACTTATTATCGAGACAGAAGTAAATGGTTGTGTTATCAACATAAATACCAACTTGAGAGTTGATGCCATCAGTAAAGTCGTTACTGAAAATTAAAAACAAAGTAATATCATGGATAGAGCTCTAGAGACACCTGCATTAATACAAAACGATCTAGAAAAGTGGCTGTCCAGGAGAACTTTTTTTTCACTATTTGATAAGAAGGACTGAATCAGTTTCAAAATTCACTCGGAGATGCCATAACGTTTCAACTTGTAAAGAAAACCGGTATACCAAACCTCGTCGAAAAATTTCGAAATGTTCAAAGCAACAACCTGAGCATATCTAAAATTTGTTAGACTCTTTCTTTAATCGTTAATACATCAGAAAGCCATCTTGATTGTCTGAAAGAAGGCGCTTAACTAACTTAGTATTGATTAGAGCGTAAAGGTAGAAAATGGATAGTTGGAAGGTCGGACGGTTTACCTGAGTTTTTAAAGACTGGAACAACAGATGAAGATTTACAACAAGCAGGGAATTAAGAGGCAGCAAGGTGTTGTTATTATACAGATTTGATAGAACTAGAGCCAGTTTGGGAGCACACTTCTTAAAAACTATTACAAGGATACCCTCAGGTCCACATGATTTGTGGGTTTCTGATGGAAGTGATTATATGCATATCGCTCAACAAAGACTTAGTCCTAAGTGGAAAGTTAGGCAAAAATTCTCTGAATGAGTCAAGAATAGAGTTTAAAGAGAATTTATGGGCGAAACATTTTGCTTTATCAGCAAAATACTTTAACACTTTAAATTGATTGAATAGAGAAGGAATAGAAAACTTGCTCTTAATTAATACATAATTACAGAGCCGTCAGTGATCCCGGCAGCCAAAACTGTTAGATGCAATACAGTGTCTCACTCTCTCTCAGTAAAGGTTTAGCTCCTTTCAGGACACGTTTACATTTATTACGTGCAGTCACAAATAAGCGTCTTTGTAATCGGAACTGTTACGCTGGTATAGCCGGAAATAGCGATTACTGCGCTCTATAGAGACAGAAGATGCTGGTAAGAACTATTCTTGAAATATTATCAACAGTTAAGGACGCTTGGAGAAAAAGTATTGTAGGTAGAAGGGACATGGGGAGCTGAACATGTGTACAGAATGAAGTGGTTTTCATCCCAACTACGCAGATCGGATAGATATTGTCGGTATTCATTGTATAGACGTTTAGATTCCAACAATAAATATTTATTTTTTATATCGTTAAAAAATGAAGATACTAATAATATGAGATATAGAACTGTAGAAATATGAAATAATGTCTTATTAAACTAAGCAAATGGTATTTATAATTCAATCAGTTTTCTTCTTTCGAAACAAAATTCAGTCAATCAATTGCCATACGTGATACAGGCTTGAGCGATCATGTCTCTCAAAGAGGTATAACTGACTAGGCAGAAGATTTTTCCGCAGTAGGTTTCCATTAATTTCTACAGTAGACCGGTTGCCAACTAAGGATATAGAACCCAATCTGTTTTGCTATTCAACTCATAGCTGAAAGGGGAAGAGATGGATTAATACATTTCCTAAGTGAATGAAACGAATTCGAGTCGGCTGTCATTCGGAGCCAATATCTATTATACTACAACACACATCCACAATTATGCTCCCAAAACCAACTTTTTAAAATTTTTTTAAGGTTGTTAATTTTTTAAAGTTTAGTCCAAACAAATGTATTAAGATGATAAAAATAGTTTGAAAATTGTCTATCTTAGGCAAACTATTAATATATATTTATTTCTGATGTATTAATGAAATACATAGATTCAGTAAATATAAATTTAAAATCTTTTAAATTTATATTTAATGAATGCATTTAGTTGGAAATTTGAATAGATTTTAGCTTAAGAAATTGTCGTATTTATAAGTCAATATGTATACAGCTCTAACTGAGAGAGCAAGGCTTTTCAGCTTGCAAAATTTTCTACGGATAAAATGCAACATGTTTTATTATACAAAGTATTTTACAAGCTATGTGATTTATCAGAGAAAAAAATAATATCTTATAAAGTTTCGTAAAAAGCAGTGAAAGCAAAAGTTGTTTCTTTTTTCAAGGAACTTTTCGAATGGCATTTGTAAAAGGCGTAGAAAAGGAGACACATTTATGTTATCGAACTTAATTGAATGTGCATCGATGTGTCAGCGTTCTTTTTTTAGATTGAATCAATTGCGTCAGAGCAATGCTTTCGAAATGGCGGCAAAACAGTAAATTGCCTATTGCATGTCATTAGCGATATTCCTTGGAATGAAGATTTATATTAAGAAGAAAAAAATGAGTGTAAAAGACAGCTAGAAAAGGAAAGGGTTTACTTTTCTTCTTCTTCCTTATTCTTTATTCTTCAAAGAGTGAAATGAAGAGAAAGCGAGAGAATGAAAGTCAATAGTACAATGTAGATAGATAAGTGAAAAGGAATAACAGAAAAAAAAAGAGAAATAGGGAAATAAAGAGTGAAAGAGATTAATGGGATGAGAGAAAAAAGACAGAGACAACGAAAGAGAGCAAGAGGGTAATAAAGACATTGATATAAAACAGATAAGTTAAAAGAAATGATAAAAAACAGAGAGAAAAACTGGGCGAAGGCGAGTAAAAAGAAGGGATAAAGAAAAATAGAGAGAGAAAGAAAGACGGTAGTAAATTGTAGATAGATTAACGAAAAGGAAAGACAGAAAATGGAGATAGAGAAGGAAAGTATAAGTGATGACGAAGGATGAAAAGAGAGTAGATAGATAGATAGATAGATAGATAGATAGATAGATAGATAGATAGATAGATAAAGATGACTATAAAAGAAAGAAAGAAAGAAAGAAAGAAAGAAAGAAATATAATTTTGGATAAAGGAACCTGAAGAGAAACATTGTTAGCTCGAAAGGGAAATGAAAGGAAAATGACGAAGGAGAAAGAAAGAATAAGCAATGAGAAAGTAACAATACAGAAATAAAACAAACAAGAATCTATTGCGATAGATAGATAGATAGATAGATAGATAGATAGATAGATAGATAGATAGATAGATATGAACAAACTTAGATAGAGAGATAGATATGAACAAACTAAGATAGATAGATAGATAGATAGATAGATAGATAGATAGATATGAACAAACTAAGATAGATAGATAGATAGATAGATAGATAGATAGATAGATAGATAGATAGATAGATAGTAACATAGAATCGGTAGACATCCAAGAAGAAATAATGAGTTAAAAAGCTAAAATAAAAATAAAGGGCAAGAAAATGGAGAGAAAGAAAGAAAGAAAGGACGAGTAATTACTGAAAAGGTTAAAAAAGAGAGAAAATACAGAGAGAGAGAGAGAGAGAAATAGAATAAAAGAGCTAGAGAGAGTACGTATTGAAAATGCTGATAATAAGATAGTAAGAGAGATAGGGGGTGGGGAGAGAGAAAGCAGGAAAGCTTATTGAAATAGAAAAGAGAGAATAAGAGAGAGAAATATATATATATATATATATATATATTTCTGTGCTTCTCTTGCTCTCTCTCTCTCTTTCCCGAGTAACTTAAAAGACAGTTTCTTTTGTAAAAGGAAGAGTCAAAGAGAGACTAGAACAGAGAGGGAGAGTGTAAGAAAAATACAGCTATTTATTGAAAATCCAGATAAAGTGAGAATAAGGAGGAAAAAGAGAACGAGGAAAAAGTTCAAGAACTTAGTGAAAAATAAAAGAAAGTGAGAATAACAGTGATATAAAGAAAAATTTATTTCTATATGTGTATAGGGAGGCTTTATATAGATAGCGTAATTATTGAAAGGTGCAGAGGAAGAAAGAATAATACAGAGAGAGATAGATAGAAAAATATCGAGATAGAGAGAGAGAGAGGAGAGAGTAGTGAAAATGCCGAGAAAGGAAAGAGACAGAGCTAGATAAGGAATTTTTTTAAAAGGAGAGAAGAGAGATAAAAAAGAGGAAGAAAGTAATGTATATAAAGAGCAAAAGAGGAGTATTTACAAATATTGTAAAAGTGAAATAGAGAATGAAGAGAGAAAGAGAGAAAGAGAGAGAGAGAGAGAGAGAGAGAGAGAGAGAGAGAGGAAAGATCGATGATTTATTGCAAAATTGAAAGAGCTAATAAGACTGCCAAGAATATAAGATAAAAAATTAAGAGGTGAATAACTGAAGAACGCATAAAAATAAAAATAATAAAAAAGAAACGAGGCTAGCTGTCGTCTGCTTCCGATTTTGATTCGATCTCTTAAAAGACCTGCTTGAGGAAGTGACTTTAAATGGGGGAAAAAAATTCGGTTACAAAGCTTTCGTTTTACTTTCCAATGGTCTTATTATTGATCAACCAGATATAATATCTGGAAGGCTTGATGAGGCACACTGGAAAAAATTTAGCGTTCATACCTTTTCCGAAGAATGGTCAAAATCAGAAGCATTAATAAAAATAAAAATATAGAGACAGAGCGAAATGTATACCAAGTAAGGAGGGTAAAGAAAGGAAGTATGCCTACAAAAAGAGTAATAAGGGCTATCCTGAAAATGTGCATACAATTTATCAACATTATACATCTGCATTATCTGTTCTTTGTTAGAGACAAAAATGACCGTTAATTTTGATAATTTGAAATTTAACATTAGGTAAGAAAAGTCATATTCGAAATGTAAACAAAGTTTAAAAATATAAACAAACTTGTATCTTATAAAAAAATCTGAAAGGTATATTGCACGCCTGGATATCTTTGAAAGCGAAACTGCACTAATATTATTCTTATGTGACTTTAATGATCATTCTATCTCACTCACTCTATAGTAATAAGAATTAATAAGTAAAATATTTGTCATTTAGCATATTGATATTCCTTTCAGATTTCCGACTCCATTGTCTCGTAGATTGATCCGTCCGTCCACTCGTCAGGGGATATCAGTAATTGACTGGTTAAACTTCTCGATTTTTCTTTTTATATACACCTATAATTGGGGCAAGATTTTCTTTTCATAGTCTATATAAATTGCATAATTTTGTTGATTTTCAAGGATTCTACATTAGCATGGTTAGATGTTATAAATTTGTTGAAATACTTTTTTGAGTCTCATAATAAACAAAAAAATATGTCAACAAATTTATAACTAAGCCAGATACTTATACAGAGACCATTAAAAATCCGTGAACAATCTTATATATATATATATATATATATATATATATAGAGAGAGAGAGAGAGAGATAAACAGAGAGAGAGAGAGAGAGAGAGAGAGGGAGAGAGATAAAACGAATTAAAGACACAAAATTATAGATATAGATAGATTTTTATTTTTCGATATCCAAAGATTTCCTAGAAAATTGTATTAGCTTTGCAAAAAATCACGTAGAAATCACAGATAGAGGAAGTTATTTTTTTTAGCTGCTAGGAAATCAATTCTCACCTGGACAAAAGGTCCCTATGATAATTTTGATGTATGTATGGCGACATAAGATTCGGCTCAGGTCACTGATCTTGTAGGAGTCTATATATTAGATATATTAGATATTTTAAGTAGATTTTTAGACCGAAAAGAAATAGGATTATATCTGGATGATGGCCTTATGTTCATACCTGACAGTAATAAATAGAACCCATAAAAAATTAGAGCTCTTAAATTCCTTGGATTTAAAATTGAAGCCTACTTTAATCTAAAAAACAGTTAACTACTTAGACATTACCCTTAATCTGAATGACGGCTCCCACCATCCTTATCTCAAAGACAGTAATACCCTCAGTTATATTAAGATCTATTCCAACTACCCAAAAATTATTATAAAGAAAATACCCAACTCGAGGATTAACCGATTATTGTCCAACTTCAAAATTTTCAATGAAATTAAGAAAGTATGCAACAAGGCTCTCCAGGAGAGCGATTTCAAGAATTAATTGGTATATGAAAAAACGATTATTAAACCCGAGCCATCTAATACTGAAAGTAAACGTAGGAAAAGGGAAGTAATATGGTTTAGCCACTACCCCCCCCCCCCACTCTGTAGACTATCTAATATAAATATAAGAAATTATTTTCTTAAACTAATAAGTAAACATTTCAACACCCGCAATCTACTGCACAAAATCTTCAATGGAAATACTCTAAAAATTAGCTACTTCTGCAATCATAATATAGACAATATTATCAATTCCCATAACAATCAACTTTTAAAGAATTTAGATGATACCAACACAAAAACTGGAATTTTAAATTCTTGTAATTGTAGATCCGTAAACAACTGTCCGGTGGGAGGTAAGCCAAATGACATCAGGAAGAATTACCTAATTTATATTGGTATTTCCGCAGGTGAATTTAAACAACGTTACAAAACTCACAAACACACGTTTTCTAACCGCAATCTAAGATTTTGAACATTCCTTTCCCAAAGATTATGTGAAATGAAAGAAGAGGGACTAAACCCCATAATATATTGGAACTGATAGGTTCAGCCCGCGTCCTCCAAAACCTTTACAATAGATGTAATCTGTGTTTAGTTGAAAAAATCAAAATAATAAAGTATCTTAAACAAAATCTACTTTTAAATATACGTAAGGAATTCATAAGAAAAATGCTGCCACAAATCTCAATTTTTACATTTTTGAATTTTTAAATTATAATATAAAAACCCTCCCAAAAAACTCCAAAATTAATCTGTGTCTGACAGAAGCTTTTCTTCCCTCTCCCTAATCACTAGAGTATTAATTAAAACGACCATATAGATCTAACTTTTAACCCTTACATTTTTCGAGCCTATGATTTTAGATAGCAACTAAATACAAATTCTAAGTTTATTCTCCCAATCCCCGATTACTTACCCTACCTAAAAATTTCATTTAAAACCATTTTTCCAATCTATCTTTTTAGTGTTTCCGTAATATCAATTATCAAGTTATTGATATAATGAGATAACTTAAGAGAATCTATGATCTACACTAGAATTTGATCTATATCTTTAAAAGTCCCTATAACAATCAATTTCTATTAGATAACTTCCTTTCTATTTTATGCATCCATATTTTCTTTTTGAAATTTTTTTTTGTATATATATATATACAAAAATACACAAAAACTTAGTCCTCATGCAGTGTTGATTCTATATCTACAAACGCACTATATTAGATATCTAGGTTTCTTCTCCTACTCCTCTAAATATGGGAACAAATGGATGGTAGAATAAGGTTCGGGAGAGATAACAAAACTTATTAAAAGCTACACGGGATTGGAGGATGTAGAGGACCATGATCGCGTACGTCCTGAATGCAAACAACACAGAAGAAAAAAATTTGCGTAGTCAGTCATGGGTCAAAAGAGACACGATCGCCCAAGCGTGTATTATGTATGACGCTTAACTGGCTGCTGCTTTCCAGGATGATAAAAGATTTTGCGTAGGGTCAACACACACTTAAACAGACACAAGTTTTTTCTTCGACATTTAATATTCATCCATTGGTTTATCACGCGTGACACGTATCTGACCAATGAAACTATGACTCAATCAGCATACTCTATCTTGGATTTTTAAATCATTTGTCTTAAATAAATCTCTGAAAATCTTGTTAAAGTGAAACGTTAGATTAAAGACACTTTTTCCTACTTCTTCTTTACTTATATATATATATATATATATATATATATATATATTGAAATGAATAAGGAACGAAGAAGATATGTGCAACGTCCAAAACATTAATTTAAAACAGTGCCCATTATAAAAATAGAGCAATGAATATTTGTTATAAGTTATACTTTAGAACATGTACAAACTACAAGCTACTACAAAATTGTACTTTTTCTTTCGACATTGAAAATATCGTAAACCATCATTATCTGGTAGTTAATAATGACGGTAAACCATCATTATTAACTACCAGATGAAACATTGTTCTTTCAGTGTCGAAACAAAATGTACAGTTTTATAGTAGCTTGTAGTTTGTACATGTTCTAAAATAATATATATATATATATATATATATATATATATATATATATATATATATATTAAAAAAGGATTAATTCAAAGATGTTGAATGGCCATTTCGATATGAAGATCCCCACGGGGAACGACACATCACCTCAGCAACAGAAAAAAACCTTTCAGAAACTGGAGAAAAATTAGTCTATATATATATTAAATTTAAATGCTGTTGCGATGCGGCATATATAGGACGAACTAATCTAAGGTTGGGGACGCGGGTTGCGCAACACGTCCCCGCGAATATACATTCAGGTAGCCCTCTTAGAACTATAAGATCAACCCAGCAGTTCTGGATTCAGCAATTGGCCAACACCTACTGAACAATCAAGCATGTGCCTTCTAGTATGAGGACAATTGGTTTTCTGTTTTGCACAGTGCTCGATCGGCTTATCATCTTCGTGTTTTGGAGGCTATTTGCCTAAAGATCCAGCAGCCGAGCCTGTGCAGGCAGAAAGAACATTTCCTTCGCTCCTTGCAATTACTGGAGAGTTTGTGAGTGTAACATTTTTCTCTTTTATTTCACTCTTGTGGAATTATATGTATACACCCCCCTTACATTTTAATATATATATATTGTCATCCGCAGACAGATCTGTTTCGCTGTATCACAGCTCATCAGTACGGATAGACTCCGATTGCTTTTTACTATATATATATATATATATATATATATATATATATATGTATATATATATATATATCATGGCATAAATTTGCAATACAAATAATGCAATTACTCATATGTTGTAAGACTTTTGAAATCCTGTGAATAAAATAATGAAAGAAACTACAGGTTTCTTTTACTTGAATTCTTTTGCATTGTGATGGCGCTAAACGAAAAATATTTTAAGGCCAAAAGGGACACTCATTGTGGATGTGAACCATTTCATACGGATCGATCTTTCAACACGCCCGCCGCCGCTGCTAATTCATCACGCTCATTCCTTCAGTTTTTCCAATATAATGCCTCGCAAACCAGAGATTTCAATTGGCGGTGGACTTCCTCTCGATTTTTTATTCTTAACGCTGACGAAAAGAAAATTATCGAAGCCTTGGGCTCACAACCCAGGTAACTGATGTGTGTAAAATTGATTGTCAGAAAGGTTTCGGCGCTTAACAGCGTTTAGTTGAGGAGAGAGGAAGAGAGGAAATAGAGGAAAGATGGGTCAATTCGCGTGCTTAGGTTAGAAACTACGCATGAAATAGAAATTTCGCTTTTACCCTTGCTCAAGTAAAGGTCTTGGTGTCAAAATGAATATGAAGTCACTGACAAACAAAAAATATTTTTGCGGGATTTTCTATAGTTCTCATTGACTAAGCTTAGTTTAGTCTAGCACAAGGCCATAAGAATAAAATACCGAGTGAAAATCGAATTCAGATGAAATTGTCAAACTAGCTCGTTAACCATTACTCCATGATTAGAACCGTATTTCTACGTCTTTTTTTTTTTTAAAGTGTACCTTACAGTTGAAGCGAGGAAACATATTAAATTCAGTTTTTCCTTTTACTATCTCTATCTCACCCTATCATTTCTTTCTGTACAGTTCTATGTGACTATATAACTGTATACATAGATATACACGCGATCGCGCCAGGATAGGTGTGTGAAAAGATATCTTTAATTCTAGAAAAGGATGCTAAGGATCCCATGGACCGAACATGTGAGCAACGACGAGGTTTTGGAGAGGATGGAAACGAAAAGGAAGCTTATACTTTTAACGTCAGGAAGAGACAGCTGAAGTTTCTGGGATATGTAATTAGGAAGTGGGGCTTGGAGAATCTGATACTCACAGGACGGATAGAGGGAAAGAGAGGCAAAAGAAAAGCAACACATGACATACTTGATGGGAGTGAGGAGCAAATGAATGGCAGAACAGTGTTTGCGAGCAGTAACAAGAGAAAGGGTTTTATGAGCTATAAGCGATAGCGATATGAGGAAGCCCATGACCACTTACGTCCTGAAGGACATGGCATACAGAAGAAGGAAAAATATCGAACGCTATTTTATAAATGCCACCAGCACTCACCGTGGGCTGTTTCACACACACACACACACACACACACACACACACACACACACACACACACACACACACACACACAAGATATGTCAAGAAATCGAGATAAAACATTTGTAAACTAACATATTCGATAAAAAAAACCTATATTTTCAGGAAGTTTTGTGCGCATGTTGAAATTAGGTAAAACGAAAAAAAGAAAGTTATTCAGTACACGGCACAGAGACGAAAAAGAACAAGTCTTAACCCCCTCCCCTATTTCCAACACCCTCGCCGTTCCGTTGTTATAAAGTAAACAATTATGATTTAGAAACGGAAGTAAATAATCGGTTGCTTCGTCCAAAGTCCAGCATTATCAGTGTTTTTACGATATTTGTCAACGACTGTAAATAAATTGACTAATATTTGACAACTGGTTTCTTGCTGAATTAGTCATTCATCGTAAAAAATATCTTTAAGGATTGCCCTGATTTTAAAAACACTTATATTTTTATAAAATAAACAACAACAAACTTTAAAACAATGCAGGATATCTATTAATCTTTTTGAAATATCTTACGTGATTTCTTTAACTAAAGTTCACCCAATAGAAAACTCAAGAGCTACTCAAGGTAGAGGATTACTGATTGATGCATTTGATGTGAAAGTTAGAGGAAAAAGAAAGAAGGGAAGATTACTAGGGTATGGTGGATATATAACGATTTAAGAGGCTAAGATTTTAGTGTACAGAAAAACATCCAATAGGTTTCTTTTAAAAGGTAATAAGGGTAGTTCAATCTTGTTGATATAACAATATGTGTCTTGGTTGCAAATGTCTGAGCTGGGGGCACTAAAAAATCCAGTTCGTCTGAGCATTTGCCATGGAAGTATCCATATAGTACCGATAAGCTTACTACGTTGCATCTATTTGGAAAAACATTATACATGTCCCAGTTATCATTATTCTTTTATGTGCTGCGTCCCTTCAGGACGTGGTCGATCATGGACCTCCACTTACCCATATGCCTTGTCGTTCTTAACATTTTTTCTTTTGGTATCTCTCCCAAACTTCGCTCCGCCATCTAGTTGCTCAAGCGCACCAAGTATGTCTCTCGTTGCTTTCCCCCCTCTCTCTCCAGCTGTTCCTTTATCCGTTCCGTGAGTATTAGATTCTCCGAACCCTCCTTCCTCATTATGTGTCCCAGAAACTTTAGCTGTCTCTTTCTGATGTTAAGTATAAGTTTCCTTTTCGTTAGCATCCTCTCCAAAACCTTGTCGTTGCTCACATGTTCGGTAGCTATCTATAATGTCTGCATTTGTCAGCTTCAAACCATTTTTCTTCAGTCTATGTATAAAAACAAACTCTCTTGTAGACACCCCCAAACACCATCTCAGCGCTTGCGCCTAAGAAGTCAGTCAGTCAGTCAGTTAAGTGCCATTCGTGATGCACGCTTGGGTGATCATGTCTCGAAAGAGACATGGCTGACTGGGCAGAAGATTTTCCCACAGTAAGTTGCCATTACTTTCTGCGGTAGACTGGTTGCCAACAAAGGTTATAGAACCCAATCTGTCCTGCTATTTAGCCCATAGATGGAGGGAGAAGTGACGGATTCATACCTTTTCTAAGGATATTTGCGCATATGTGAATGCAACGAATTCAACTGGAATTCGAACTCTGGATGTGCGTTATGGTGCAGTGGATATCGGCTCGGAACGAGAAATCAGAGAGCCGAGTTCGAATTCCAGTTGAATTCGTTGCATTATCATACGCGCAAATACCCTTGAGAAATGTATTAATCAGTTGCTTCTCCTTCCAGCTATGGGTTAAATAGCAGGACAGATTGGGCTACAGCAGAAGATAATAGCAACCTACTGCAGGAAAATCTTCTGCTCAGTCAGTCATGTCTCTTTCGAGACTTGATCGCTGAAGCGTTTATCGCATACGGCACTTTACTGACTGCGTCTAAGAAATAAAAGTCATAATTTCTTATCTGTAATGTTTTTTTTACTGAGTTGCTATGCATTTCTATAATAAAAGACTAGTAATATATTTACATATATAATTGCACTGTTCTATGTGTAATGGTGGCATCAAATCCTAAGCACTGCCAATTCTTTTATTTCTGTAATTCAACGCATACGAAGTTGCTGTTAAAATTTGCTAAAACAAAACACACATCACAACATTGCCAAATTTTGAATTTAATCATTAATTCCGTCACCCGAAAATATAAGATTGTGAGTGTAGACAGTGGCTAAAACTAAACCACAGAATGACGGAGTTTAGATTAAGTTATTTCTTCTTTCTCTTTTATGGGCCGTGGTTCTTTAGGAAA
Source organism: Ascarosepion bandense (assembly GCA_037127315.1). NCBI lineage: Eukaryota > Metazoa > Mollusca > Cephalopoda > Sepiida > Sepiidae > Ascarosepion > Ascarosepion bandense. Next base: position 1,105,559 of record JBBBDQ010000758.1, on the reverse strand, counting down.
TAAGCGATCATGGACCGCCTCATTTTCCTGTTTCTTGTAGCTCTTAATAAGTTTTGTCTTTTTGTTATTTCCCCCATGCTTTTTTCTACCATTCATTTACTCAAGCTCATCAAGTATGTTTCGTACTGCTTTCTTTTGTCTTTCTTTCCCTTTATACACCCTGTGAGTATCATGTTTTCCAAACCGTTTTCCTCATTACGTCTCCTATAAATTTCAGTTGCCTCTTCCTGATGCTAAGTATAAGTTGTGTTTTTTTTCCCCATTTTCTACAAAATCTCTTTGTTGCTTACATGACCAGTCCATGGTATTCTCAGCATCTTTCTGCAGAACAACATTTCCGTTGCTTCAAGTCTCTTCCTCATTTTTGAGGAGATTGTCCAGCATTCGTTGTCATACAGGTGGGGAGATATCACGTAACAGTTCAGTAATCTTTTCTTGTTTTTAATGGACTGTAATACAGAAAGGAAATGCAGCTTGTTTACATAAATCGAATTTAAATCTAACTGACTCTACAATATATGGTCATGGCTACAATTTTACGTTTATTAAAGGATTTTAGTATGTGTAATCATTAGAGAGAATGGAAATATTGATTGTTTTTTTAATATAGAATTTTTTGCTCTAATACATTGAGAATTAAAATTTTAGTGTATTTTCATTAGAGTGAATTGAATGTATTAGCGTAAATTATGTACTGACTTATTTGTGTCAGAAGGAAAGTAATTACTGACACACTTTTGTGACATGAACTAGTATTGCCGTATTTATATAAGAATGAAGCAAATTACTGACATTTTTATTGAATGAATAAAAGTTCTGATGCATTTGTATTGGCTTGAATAAAGTAATGACGTATTTGTATTAGAATGAATGAAAGTAGTGACATTTTTATTAGAATAACATTCCTGATATATTTCTATGAGGGTGCATAAATTACTAAACTATTGTATTAGACTGAATGAAATTACTGAAGTATTTGTTTAATAAATACCACTCATTATATGGTTACATAAAAAAAAAAAAAAAAGCTATAAATTGATTTTTGTTAAATAGACGAGATATCGATGGACAATATTGAATGTCTTAACCCTCTAGGGCCATTCGTATCATATTTGATACAGTATTTCCCTATAAGGAAACATTTGGTATTCATTGACTGAGCAGTCAGTACTGCTTTCATTTGAAATTTATAAAATATTTCTCTTAAAAAATTTTTCAGGAAAATATTTCTTTCAAGGCTTGTTTTCATACTGTATCAAATATGATACGAATGGCCCTAGAGGGTTAAATAGAAAATAAATTTCAGGCATCATAGACCTATACTGTCATTGATATGACATGTAGTTTTCTGGATAATGATTTGTAATCTGATCGTTAAATTACTATCCTTCCCAAATAAATGCGTTGCTATGTAAAAAAATAATTCCTATGTGAGGATTGAGAGATGATTTTATGAACTGAAATTTTGTTCATGCTTGAATTTGTCAATAAGGACAAAAAATCGTTAATGAAGATCTTTTTTTTTGAATTGCAGATATTCTTAAATAAAATAATCATATTAAATATATCATCATCATCATCATCATCGTCGTCGTCATCATCATCATCATCATCATCATCATCTTTTTCCACCTCCTTTTTATTCTCTTCCTCCTTTTTCTCTTCCTCTTTTTATTCTCTTCCTCCTTTTTCTCTTCCCCCTTTTTCTACTCCTCCTCCTCCTCCTCCTTCTTCTTTGCAATGCGTCATTTCATGCTATAGAGGGTCATAGCTCTTTTCAACTCCTTATCCCGCGTGACTCTTGCAGTGTTTCTCCCTTTGCTAAGGCTCCCTAACCTTCTGTTCCGACATCTATTCACACAAGCTTGTCAGGTGAATGAGTCGCTGCCTTTTCCTACCTCTCTTACTTTCAATAAGCTTCATGAGGCTTATTTTTTCCAAGCCCTTCTTCCTTATTATCCAGTGAATCTCAGTTGTCTTTCTCTGATTCTGAGCAGAAGTGTTCATGTTGTTGCCATTGTTTTAAGACAATTTTTAAGACATTGTTGTTGCTTACTCGTTCCGTCCATGGAATTTTTAGTGTCCTTCGATAGAACCACATTTTATTCAGTGTCGGGGTGGCTTAAATATCAGCATTTAAATCATGACCTTTTTTTCTTGGCCCGAAAATATTACTGGCATCTGTAGGAAATACTCAACTATCTCAAAGAATTTATTAATTTTCGCAGTCAGGTATAATAACGGTGGGATCCACATGAGGTATGAACTCACTGCAGTAGCATATCAAACTAACTCCAAATAAGGTGTTTTATCAACAAACAACTGTTTTTTTTTGTTTTGTTTTTAAATAAATTCACCACGAGCAAGGCGATAATGTCACAAGGAGATACTGGAAGTGAAAGAGAATGGGAAGATTTTAAAACGAACCGGAACCGAATCTTAAGCAGGAAACAAGGAATACATTTCGATTACTATTCAGAAGACTGGGGAAGAATGTGAACCTGATATCTACTCCTCATTATAAAATTCATGTATGGACAAAAGAATTAAGTAGGAACCAAAAGTATTGCCTTGATGATATTGAATGTATGTTTTAATGATACCATATGAAATTTATCGACATATAAATGAGAAAATGTAATTCTTGGAAAGGACACATCGAATAGTTAAACTCTCGAATAGCAATTCACATTAGCCTGTTAGAGGTAGTACATTTAGCGATTATTTTTCTGAACAGAAATAAATCATTAGTTTAATCCATTAAAATCCTCTGTGAGATAGTGAGCATTAATTGTTTATCGCGAGAAATCCATAATTAATGCCAGATTATATTTTAACTTTATAATTTAATAATGTGTTTTATTTTAATTCTTTATAATTAAAAGTAAATTTTTATTCTAATTTTTATAATTGGCCCTAGATTTTTATTTTTATTTTTCCAATTAACAACGTATTTTGCGGCGGCCATTAATGGATTAATAAAATGTTTTCGTTACTTTACGGATATTCCAAATATTCGTAAACTCATTTTTTGTAAAAATTCTATCAATTCTCACATGAGACAAAGCAAGAAAAAAAGATAGTTTTATTGTGAGGACATGCAAAAAAACAAAAACAAAAAAAACAAAAAAAACAAAAACAAAAAAAAAACAAATTGGTATCCTTATAGTAATACTAGATATCAAGAAAGTCATTTAGCATCATCTTTAAAAGCAAAGACATTAGGTACTTAATATGACTTCCTGTTTTTATCAGACATCATGAAAATAACTGACATTGAATATTCAACAAGTTTTAAGGTTTCACACTCTGCATTTCTAATTTTATGCATTCTAATAAATATTTGTTTGATCATTTCACCCCAAGCAATGTGATAATGCCACCAAGACGTAAGGGGATACTGGAAGTGACAAGGAATGAAAAAAAAAAAAACGTTGGAAGGAACAGGAAACATAATCCTAAGGAAAAAACAAGGCATAAACAACTAGTCCTGTTCACAAGAACAGGGAAGAGTGTGAACCGGGTGATAGGTGAATGTATCTAAAAAACAGGTCTTTCTAAAATTGTAAATCTTTCAGCACATTTCAAGCGATTGAAGTTCAAGTTAAATTGCAAAAATAATTGGGTACAAATAGAAAACGAAATGTGTTATGGTGAAGTGCTAGAGTCTGATAGTGAAATGACATTATGATGGTGGTGGTGGTAGTAGTGGTGGTAACGATGATGATGGTGGTAGCAGTGGTGGTGATCTTGATGATGATGGTAGTGGTGGTGGTGGTGGCGATAATGGGTATGGTGATGATGGTGGTAGTGGTGATGGTGGAAGCAGTCATGGTAGTTGTGGTGTTAGTGATGATGATGATGATGATGGTGATGGTAGTAGCGATAATGGTTGTGGGGATGATGTTGGTAGTGGTGATGGTGGTAGTTTTGGTTATAGTGGTGATGATGATGATGAGGGTAATGATAAAGATGATGATGGTGGTGGTGATAATGGTTTTGGTAGTGGTGGTGATAAAAAAAATGATGCAAACATTACGAAAGGAAAGCTTGGTAAGTGAACAGAAAATATAAAAGATAAAAGGCTTATAATCATTTCTATGGTGTGAAAGGAAAACGGAAAAAAGTTCCTGCTTTCTCTGTTTTTATAGATGTTAAAAATTTCCTGGATTGTCTTTTGTAAACAAACGTAAGAATTTAGCGCAGTTTGTGTAATAAATTTAAAATAAATTGATATTTTCGACTAATATTTTTTTCATCTTTATTTCAATTGTGCTATCAATATTTATTCCGCCTAATTTAATTTTTAATGGATGTGCGTTGTGGTGCATTGGATATCGGCTCGGAACGAGAAACCGGGGAGCCGAGTTCGAATTCCAGCCGAATTCATTGCATTTACTTACGTGCAAATACCCTTGGGAAAGGTATTAATCCGTCTATTCCTTCCAGTTATGGGTTAAATAACAGGAAAGATTGGGTTCTTTAGTCTTGGTCGGCAACCAGTCTCCCGCAGAAAGTAATGGCAACCTACTGCGGGATAATCTTCTGCCCAGTCAGTCATGTCTCATTTTTTTTTTTAAATCATCTCACCCCAAGCAAGGCATTCCACTGCCACTATTGCGCATGGGGTTACATAGGGGAAGGTAAAGAGAAGGAGTGGTTAGACATAGGGAATGTCAGGAGGAAGGTGACAGATGAGTAAGGATAGCAAGGATGAGGGTTGGGCAGATGGGAAGAGTGTTTGATAGAATGGGAGCAGGTTAGTGTGTTAGGAGGTGTCTATTGACCTTACATTTAAACTCTTGGAGATTGTAGCCGTCGGGGAAGCAATCGTTTGGAAGAGAATTCCACAGTCGGGAAGTGCGAGGAAAGAAACTGTTGGAGTAGAAGTTACGGCTGCATTTTATCGGTTTCACTGTAAAAGGGTGGGATCTAGTTGCTAATCTAGTATCTCGTTCAAATTCGTATTTAGGGGGCACTAGTGATCTAAGTTCATCAGAGCAGAAGCCGTGAAAGTATTTATAGAAGAGACACAGGGAAGCTACGTCGCGACGGTGGGAGAGAGACTGCAGGCCGTCTGCCAAGTCGGTATCTATCACATTACAGACCCTCCTCGGAACCTTATCGAGAAGCCCGAGGAGAACAGCAGGGGCACCGGACCAGATATGGCAGCAGTATTCAATGCACGGGCGGATGGTAGATTTAATATATGTGCAGGATAGATTTAGACGGAAAAAAACTTCCGGGCCCTACACAGAGAACCGACTTTCATAGCAGCGGATTTAGCAATAGTTTCGATATAGTCATTCCATTTGAGGTCCGCTGAAAGTGTGAGACCAAGAAGGCGCAGTGTTTTACTCTCTGGGAGGCAAGCCTGGTCCATGCTAATGGGAGGTAGGTGAGATTGTCGATGATGGTTAATTGAGAGTAGCTTAGTTTTAGAAGCATTAACATTTACTAGCCATTTTTTACCCCAGTCCAATATGGATTGGAGGTCTTTTTCAATCTCGGCTGCGAGGTTAGCTTTGACGCCTACACCAGATTTTTGTAGGAGGCGAGAGTAAACTGTGGTGTCATCGGCGTACAAACCTATTTGGGCTCTTATGGAATCAGGGAGATCATTAATGTATATCAGGAAGAGTGTAGGACCTAAGATGGAGCCTTGGGGGACACCTGCGTTTGTATGGTAGTTCTGAGAGGCATGTCCGTTTAATACCACCTTCATTGTGCGGTTAGAGAGGAATGACTGGATTAGTTCAAACAAATGTCCAGTTATACCATAGCTCCGCAGTTTACATAGAAGGCCAGCATGCCAAACTCTGCCGAACGCCTTAGATATATCCAATGCAACGGTTCGGGCTTCGCCATTCCTGTCGAGTGCCTGGTATATGTACTCAGTGATGGTCGTTAGCATATCAGCAGTAGACCTGGTGAAGCGGAAACCATATTGCTTGTCCGAGAGGAGCCTGTGTGCTGTGAGATGCTGAACCACCTCGGCGTTGATAATGGCTTCGAACACTTTGCCAAAGATCGGAAGAAGGCTGATAGGGCGGTAATTTGCAGGGTCAGAGGGTTCTCCAGTGTTTTTAAATATAGGAACTACAGAGGAAGATTTCCAACAGGCAGAAAAGCAGGAAGCAGATAGGCAGAGGTTGTAGAGCTTAGAAAGGACAGAGGAGATTTCAGGGGCACATTTCTTTAAGACTATGGTTGGGATTCCGTCACCACCGCTCGCTTTGTGAGGGTCAAGTTTTAAGATTATCTTAGAGACAAGCGAAGGTGTAATGTGGACATCATTCAGTTGTGCCTCGGTTCTAGGTGAGAAGTCAGGTGTAAAATCTCCAGACGAGTCCAGACTCGAATTGTTCAAGAATCTGCGGGCAAAGCATTCAGCCTTATCTGCTAGGGAGGTGAGGACCTCAAATTTGTTGATTAGCGGGGGTATTGTGGACTTGCTCTTGTTAAGTACTCTTTTACAGAGTCGCCAGTAGTCTTTAGAGCCGAATTTAGAGCATGATATGCGTTGCTTAATTCTGGCAGCAAACAACATCTTAGCTTCGTTAAGTATCCTTTTACACTTATTACGAGCTGAAGTGAAAAGGCGCCTGTTTTGGTCCGACGCGTAGTTACGATAGAGTTGGAAGAAATGATTCCGGTGGGCAATGGCAGCCGAGCAAGCGGATGAGAACCATGGAGACGAATGAGATTTAAGCTGGAAATTCCTAGCAGGGATGAAGGCATCGATGCCAGCCTTAACCCAGGAGGAGACCTCGGATGCACATTCTTCGATGGGAAGACTAAAGACGTTGTTCCAAGGGATGTCACAGAGGAACTCTCGGAACGAATCCCAGTCTGCTCTTTGATAGCAGTAGGATATTCTACTTGTCTGGGTTTCATGGGTCGGGCGGGAGTGGAGTGAAATATTGACGGACACTACAGTGTGGTCAGAGTTTCCGAGTGGGCAGAGTTGTCTGGTAGTGCAAGAGTCTGGGATGGAAGTGAAGCAGAGGTCAAGAAGTGAGTCCCTTCCGTTAGGGTTGTCGGAGAAACGCGTGTGGAAGTCAACTACTTGCGTAAGTCCACTACTTTCGAAACATGATCGCCTAAGCGTGTATCACGTATGGCACTTAACTGACTGAATAGCTTAGTTAATACACAACAATCTCTTCACAAATGAACTGAAGCAACAGAAATGTGGTTCTACAGTAGAGTGCTGAGAATGCCACAAATCAAACATGTGAGAAGCCGAGGATTTAGAGAAAATAGAAACAAAAGGACAGATACGTAACACCAAGAGACAGTAAAAATTTTTATGACACATGATGAGGAAGGAGGACTTTGAAAAATTGATACTTACAGGGCAGATTGAAGGCAATAGGCACAGAGAAAAACAACGTGTAACTTATTTAACAAACTTGAGTAAACAGATGGCGGAGCAAGTTTCAGGGGAGACAATAAAAAGACAATTTATTGGCAGCTAAAAGGGACAGGAAATCGTGAAGAGCCATGATCACCAACGTCTTGAAGGGACACATCACATGGAAGGAAAAGTCCCCCCACAAAAGAAAATTCATCGAAGAGCTTTATCTATTTAAAATATGTGGGAACATTCGGAATTACTAAAAAGAATACAGTTAGATTGAGAAAATTCTACGTAACGACTCGTCTCTGAAACACAAAAGATTGTGCTAGTTTGCAACACTCACATACACAAAATCTACAAAATATGCCAAATAACTTTCAAAGAAAAATCTTTTATATGAGATATCAGGGAAAAGACTTGCTAAATGATTGTATTAGACAGCAAAGTAGGAAAACTGGAAATAATAATGATATCATTTGAATAAATACAATTATAACATTATAGTCTATAGTAGTGAGAATTGGGAATAAAAATTTCACATATAAGACGCAGGGCAAGCTTTCAGCTAATTGTTCAGAAAAAAGTGCGTCTTATTTGCTGCTAGAAAGATACTAGATGAAAATTAATAACAACATTTAATTATGCTTATCTTATAATTATATCTAATGATTCAATATAAATTTTTATCAATGAAATATGAAGCGGCAAAGTGTGAATTGTAAACTGAGATCAATAAAAGCGGGAATATACAATTTGAAATACGCCTCAGAGTCACTTCAGTGAGAACCCACGATTTAAACATATCAGGCATACGATTACTACTTGACTGTTGAAATCAAGTCAAACCAATTGAGTGAACATTTAGGTCTAGGAAGAACTTGGAAGAGAAAGGAAAAGGAGAATCGATTTTGAGTCAAAATTAATGGGCACTTTTCAAAACCAGCCGACCAGTTCTTCTGAAGTCTTTATCAGCCTGAGGATGTAAATCTCAACAACTTTACATTGACTTTCAGTTGGATAAGAACCTTTCGCTATGTAAATAATTAACATTTAAGATTGCTGCTTTGGATATTCAATGTTCAGGTTGGTTATTGTGTTAACAATGTAGAACAAACTTGGCTGAGAATTTTTGATTACAATAAAGATTCATGCATCAAGGGAAATTGTTTGGAATTACATTGTTTCCCGGCTTGATTTACCGTAAACTTTGTAATAGAACAGTTTTGCATCATTAGTAACACAACATTTACTGGGACTAAAGACTTAATTATAATTATTTAACAATTACAAATGCGACAACTATATTTACTAATACTAAATTTCCTGTTACCGTTACCGTCTTCTTTATATACTATGCCATGAAAGAACATAAGCAATCAAGGCTCTCCACAGCGTCATTTTCTCTAAATAGCTCTTGGCACTTTATTCTTCCCTTTCTTTTTGTAGTTTTTTCTTTTAACAATTCAAGTAGGCTACTTGCTATTTTCACCAGCACCTTTTGTCTTCAAAATGTCTTGTGAGTATTAAAATATCTCAGCCCTCTTTCCTCATTATGCTTTCCAGAAATTTTAACTGTTTATTTCTGATTGTATTCATGGTAATAGTAATATTAACCGTTTCCTTACAAGGAAACATTTAGCATTCATAAAAAGCGAATACCTTTCGGATGAAATGTATAAAATCATTTTCTTAAAATAATTTTTTAGGAAAACAGTTTTCTCAGGTCTAGTTGCTGTTATAACTCTTTCCAGTACTGACGAGCTTTCCATCTTAAAGGTTTATTTATTGTTCCTATTTTCCTTAAAACGTCCTCGTTGCTCAAAGACTCGATCTCGGATATTGTTAGCATCCGTTGGTAGATCCTCATTTATGTTGTTTTATGTCTTTTCTTTATCTATGAAATGATTGTTGAGAATTTACTGGTCTATCAAAGATTGGATATAACAAATAGATTTTAGTACTACTTTCTTTGTTTCTAACTTTCTTATCTTTGAGAACTTTGCTAGGCTTCTGAAAGACATCTTTCATTATTCCTATGAGCCAAAATGTTTGACATACAGTTGATGATGATGTTCATTGTTTTGACTGAGGCGCGACAGGCAGGATGGCCGGATGTTGCAGTGCATCAGGGAGGCCTTGAAGGTGTTCTTGAAGCGTTTCCTCTGTCCACCTTGAGATCGCTTCCCTTTCTTGAGCTCCAAGTAGAAGAGACTTTGAGAGGCGGTTGTCTTGTATGCGGTGTACCTAGTCAGACCATTGAAGCTGGGAGCGCATGAATGTGGCGCATGAATTATGTGTTATGAGCAACATACATGTTACACTGGGAAAAGCCGACCAAGCGATTAATATATATATATATATATATATATATATATATATATATATAGAATGTGGACATATTTTTGCACGGATGCATGCACATATTAAAAGTTTCAGTTTGAGTTTTGTTTAACGGCATATCAACCTCTCTGCGTTATTTAATGCCAAAAACGTGGGGTTCTAAGGTATTTTTTTAATGTTCAGTTATAGTAAGAAGGTTGATTTAGTCCGATTTTAATGAAATCTTTTTTGTTTTTATTCTTTTCTATTTTAGAAAAGTGAAAATGTCTTCTAGTTTTGTATTCAAAAATGTTTTGCTGAGAATAATTTTTTTTCATTCAAAAATGTGTTGTGGCAATATTTTTTCTTCAAAAATGTATTGTTGGTAATATTTTTCCTTAAAAATATATATTTTTCATCTTTATGTTTTTTTAAATGTACGAATGACAGACTTATAATATGTAAGAGAAATTCTGGAGAGAAAAACAATCTAGCACGACAAAGGGAGCCAACTTCTAGCAATGAATTCAATCTAGTCTTTGCACTACATGTCCGCCGAGAACGTTAGCCCGAGAAAGAGCAACGAGTCACTCCCCTAGAGTTTACCATCAGCTATGCAGATGGAAGGCAGAAAGGGGTCTCTCAAATGATTAATAGAGAGCAGTTTAGTTTTGGAGGCGTAAAAATTAACGCGCCATCTGTTGCCTCAATTAACAACAGACATTAGATCATTTTTATATCAGCTGCCAATATAACTGGTTAGACTTGGAACAGTAGTAAATTGCTGTGTCATCAGCATAGATATCAATTTGAGAGCTCATACCATTACGATAGTCATTAATAAAAATTAAAAACAAAGTAGGACCAAGGATAGAGCCCTGGGAGACACATACATTAGGACAAAAGGATCTAGAAGAGTGGCCGTTTAAGATAACTTTCATTTCCTAATTTGATATGAAAGACTGGATCAGTTTAAAAAATTTGCCCAGAGACCCCAGAACTTTTCAACTTCTGAAGAAAACTTGCATGCCAAACAATGTCGAAAGCTTTCGAGATATCCTGGAAACAACTCGAGTTTCGTCATTCTTATCTGGAGCTTGATAGACCATTTCAGCAATTATTTTAATTAATTTGATTTTATCTCTAAAATATTAAAAAAAATAAAAATCTTAAAGAACTTGACGTTTATTTACCATTTATTGATTCGGAATCTGTTTCGTGGTCGAGGGAGTTGTTTGTTTCCCACTGTAGCCAACAGCTGGCGTTTGAGCTCAGGTAAAACCTGAACAAATACAAACATTGCGCAAGTATCGTCATAATAATTCATTTTCCGTACAAATCATTTGCAGTGAATTAATCCGTAAAATATTTTTTAAAACTTAAAAATAAAAAGCTGACAGGTTTATTGATCATTTTATTTCTTCAATCAGAGACGTGCATATTTGCTTTTATTTCTATAAAATCAATGAAACGTAATAAAAACGAAATAAAACGGGGAAAGCAACCATTCATAGCCAGACGCAGTATCTGCTTAATCGAGGACAAGTAAACTTCTCTGATAAATTAATAGGGCATTTGTCATCCAAGAATGTCACCGGTATTGTTGCTTCAACGATGAATTATTGTCAGTCTGAAGAATATATGAGTCTAATAAAATAAAAGATTTTTATTAACTATAATTTGAGACAATAATTTTAACATCTAAAAGTTCCTTTTCTGTCATTTGGAAATATTTAAGTTTTTCATTTATTTTTATAATTTGTAATATTTGTCACATTTGCAAAAGCATTTTTCTAACAAAAACATGTCTAGGAGCCATTTAAAGTATTCTGTTTAAAACTATTTCTATAATAGCATATTGACTATAGTCAGTTAGTTAAGTGCCATACGTGATACACACTTGGGCGATCATATCTCTTTAAAGACACGATTGACTGAGCCGAAGATTATCACACAGTAGATTGCCATTACTTTCTGTGGTAGACTGGTTGCCAGCCAAGGCTATAAAACCCATTTTTTCTGTTACTGAGCCCATAACCGGAAGAAAGAAACGGATTAATACATTTTCCAATGGTAGGGAATGCAATAAATTCAACTGGAATTCGAACTCGGCTCTCCAATTTCTCGTTTCGAGTCGATATCTACTATAATACAAAGGTTCCACGAGGAAGAATAATTCTAATGAATGTATCATCCTAACTGTTCCTTATATATATATATATATATATAATAAAAAGGGATGAAAAATGGGCTGCATACGACGACAATGTTCAACGAAAAACAGGGAAGATTTTCCATAAACCACCCCAAAATCTGAGTTCCATGGAAGAAAGGTAATGTTTTTATTAATGTGTGTTAATTTAGAGTTATTAAAACGCAATGAAACACTAAATGGATATTTATACGTCCAAAGCTGTTACGTACTTCCAAAAGTTTGGTCTAAAAGCGCCCTGAGCTCGTCAATAGGAAAGATATTTTCCTCCAACGCAAGACTGTACAGAGTAAGAATAATACAGGGAAAACAATTGGAACACGGTTGGTCTGTTCTATTCCACCGGCCATATTCCTCTAATCTTGCACCAACCGATTATTATCTTTTTCAATCGCTGCAAAACGCTTTCATAGGAAAACCTTCTCTAATGTAAACCAGATTCAAGAGTTCGTCGACACTCCTTTTCACATTAGCCTGCGGAATTTTACTGAAAACATATTGAAGAACGGTCTGCTATGTGGCCGCGGTTCATTAATCCGGCAAATTCATTTTATATACAAGCAATCTCGGTGAAAAATTAGATTAGAAATGAAAAAAATAAATTTAAAAGAAAGAGATGTGATATAAGCAAGTAGAAGTGTAACTAAGCTGAGCGAAGCTTATTGAAAGTTTATGAGAGAAAGCGGCTCATCTGGCAGAATCAGTAGTTTAACCATGTTTGTACGCTCAAACCGTCGGTCAAGATGATTCGTAATTTCGGGTTAACAAGACAACTGAAAATTTTGGTTGCTCGATTTCACTCACAATGCTTGGGTCAACCCATTAAATGGCTTCTTCAGGCTGATACAAAGTAAAAATACTGGTGAAGAGAAAATTGAATAAAATGTAATTATATTTTATCTTTTGAAGGATAAAGTTGAAGAAAAACAGAAGTTATTACGTCTCAACCTAATATACACAAAAATACATGTGCCTTTTTTTCAGATAGGACATGTTTGACAAGAGCATAAATATTGTTTAATCCGTTGAAGATACAATCTCCCAAAGGGCACTTGAATATGTGTAAACTATGTTGGTTTTGAGTCATTGCGAATAAATGAGTTGGTTACACTAGATTTAGAATAGTATATGATTTACTTAATTTTTTGGCTAGGATCTGTTGTAAATATATTAGTACTTACTAATTTTTTAGTATATTTTCATCTTCTTTATAGTTTGTATGCATTAAATTACGATATAGGAGTTTAATAAGTTTGAGATCAGTTGAGGCAGCACTGTGCTTCACCTGCTTAGTATTGAGACTTCTAAGAAAGCATCTTATTTGTTTGTCAACTATATAGTTTAGGAAGCTATTATTAATAAGTGTTTGTTTCATATTCTATAGTTCACTGTAAAAAATCTGTTTTCTGCACGATGTATTAGATATTTTATAATTGCTATTTTGTAGTAATATGGGTATTCGCTTTTGTATTTAAGTGTACATGAATTCTTAACATTCTTAAATGCCTCTAATAGATAACAGAAGCGATTGGTTTCTGGCCTTTCCATTGGATGATGTGATTCTGGCCTTTCCATTGGGCGAAAAACTTCGGCTTGCGAAAAGGGTGCGTAAAAGGAACTTGTTTCTGATAACTGAAGATTATTTGACTTTTGATTTTAGATGTTTCCTAGTTTTCTATTGACCGAAAAACATTTCGCATAGGGGTGTGAAATTTCACGACTTTTGTGTGTGTAAAACAAAGTTTTGTAAATTCGGTTATTTCTAAAAAAATCAATGAGTCAGTGCTTAGCATTTGAATTTTAAAAGTAGATCTTGTTTTGTTTAATACATATGTAACCGTAAATTCTATGCTAACCGTTTCTTTTCTCGCACTTCTTGTTTGTGGCGCTCTCTTCTTGTGCCATTCTTTCTAGCCAACTTTAATCTGCAAAAATTGAAATGCAATGTTAACAGCTATCTACCGACATCTTGACTGCTCTTTTTTTCTGCTCATTATTAAACTTCTTGTTCCTAATTCTTCTACACCCCTTTTCGTCTTAGTGTCTTTACTGTCTTGCCTAGGGTGATACCGATTAAAAAATGTTACTAATGCTTAAATTGTATGTTAAATATTTATATGTCTTCGCTTTCTCATTATTTCATTTTTCTTATTTTATTTAATGATATCTTAAACATTAGGGTGTTAATAATAGGAGGTTATGTTTATAATTGCGCGTTTAAATGATATATTTGTACCTTAAAGGTGATATAAGCTGGTTAGTTGTTGGTGAAACTTGGGAAAATGTCTGTTTATTTTTTCTTAGTTTGACAATTTGTATCTATCTATTATATTTTACTTTAGTCTGTTAAAGTCTAATTATGTGTGTTTATGCATGTGTATTCGTGCTTTCATATTTCAACAATAAATTTCGTCAGAATGTTTAAGTGGTCCTGGGTGTGACGGTAAACTGCATCCGGCTGAAAGGCCTCTGATTGGGAGGTTGTGAGGAGCATGGAACCACCTTTTAATTGCTGTTTTTCTTAGGCCTACCCGGACCCGGAGTGGTAGCACCTTTTAGGGCCCCAGCTATGGTAAATAGTTAATCCCCAAACTATGAAAGTTTAAAAAAGCACTTTTATAGAAATATATACATAAAAAAGGCTTTTAAAGAAAAATATACATTTTTGAAGAAAAAATATTACCGACAATACATTTTTGAAGAAAAAATATTACCGACAATACATTTTTGAAGAAAAAATATTACCATAACATATTTTTGAAGGAAAAAAATTATTCTCAGCAAAACATTTTTGAATACAAAACTAAAAGACATTTTCGGTTTTCTAAAATAATAAAGAATGAAAAAAAAATTAAATTAAAATCTGATTAAATCGACCTTTTCACTATAACCGAACATTAAAATAAAAATAAAAATCTTAAAACCACACCTTTTAGGCATTCAATAACCCGCAGAGTTTGATATGCCAGTAAACAAAACTCAAACTCAAACCCAGAATGTTTAAGCTAAAATGAATCTAGTAAAACATTTTTGCAAAATCTCGAAACAAAGGAACGCTTCTATATTTTAATATAAAATCTAATCTAAACTTATTTATAAATGGAACTTTGTCTCTGTGTGTGTGTGTGTGTGTGTGTGTGTGTGTATCCGTTACCTATAGACTCCGAAACGGCTGAACCGATTGTCTTGAAAATTTACACAGTTGTACTATAAGCGTCTGCGAGTGTTCTTAGCTAGGTTTTGTGTCGAGGTATCCCCGATAAATATCGAAAATCGATAATCGAAAAAATCGGGTTATAGAAGGAGTGGTTCGATTTTAATCAAATTTGATACACTCATAGACAAAGGCATAAGAAACGATATTCAGAAGTTTCAAGGTTGCAGTTCTTACAATAGTGCAAAAAATCGATAATATATATATATATATATATATATATATATATATATATATATATATATATATAAAAGGCAAGATGTTTGTGTGTGTCTGTTTATCTGTTTTTATGTCCTTTTTCCGAATCCACAATTTTTATCCGATTCTCACCAAACTTCACACAAATATTCGTTAGGCTGAGTCTGAGCTCCAGGACCATGGATTAGTTTTAAAACTTTCATTACACCCGAGCAAGACCGGGCTATACTGCTAGTATAATCATAATCGAGAGAGATTGAATCTGATTTTAGTCAGTGTTATTGTAGCCGCCTTTTTAATTTCCGGGTTCAGGGAAGATTGCCGCTATTACATATTTATCTATATTTTCTAAAATACTGAAAGTTTAATACTTATTTGGATAAGGTTAGATATTGTGTATCAAACGCCATTAAACGTCACTTTCGTTCACACGACGTGTCCCCTAAATGTAAGTAATGAACCCCTTTGGCACAGACGAAATGTTGCAAGTCTCTTGCTACCCTATCGCTTTTTCTATGGAAAATATTTTGAAAATTTACATTCCACCAATTCTAACCTTCTCAGCTAAGCCTAGCTATGCCAGGTAGATTGAATGGAATCATCCCCATTCTCTTCGTATTCCATCAGTAAGAAAGATTGATAAATTTTTTTACGGTTTATTTAAGGTTATTTAAAACCAAAAAATATTTGTGGACTGTTAGAATTTTTTTTAGATGATAATGATTTAATGATACAAATTTTAATAATTAACCCATATATGAGGGAAGGAGACCTTTACTCAAGTCTATTTGCGAGTAACGAACCCAGCTGAAATTCTCACTCGGATCTCTGATTAACAATTCCGAGCCATTATCAATTACACTAACCGCTTACTGGACCTGGTATTCACAAGCAGTATCCTCAACATCCTTCTGTAGAACCATATTTCTGTTGTTTAGAGTCTTTGCTTCATCTTTGAGGAGAACGTCCAGACCCGGTAGCAAACATTTTGCTCCGACACATATAAAACTTGATTCTGATGCGTTGTGTTCTGTTTACATTGAATGAATTAAACATGCACTGTTAAAGTTGACCTGCTGCCTGCTGAATCACGTGACTGACAATTTTTAAAAGATTATTCCGATTTAAAAAATCGGCAAAAAGAAATTACGCAGTACAGACTCTCTGTTGTATTTGGTCTCGTTTTCCCTTTTATCATTATTCTTCGACTAATTGTCTTCATTATTTCCATATCTGATGTGATTAGAAAAAGATCATTTTTGTCTTAGGAGATTACAGACATTCATTTATATATCTGAGCGCGGTGATTATATCTTTCTAGATTCAATATCTATCTATCTATCTATCTATCTATCTATCTATCTAGCTAGCTAGCTAGCTAGCTAGATAGATAGATAGTACTATGCTGTACTGCGTATATGTAAATTTATTTCCACGCATATGAATACATACACGCTATATTTACATGGACACACACGAATGAATATATATATATATATATATATATATATATATGTGTGTGTGTGTGTGTGTGTGTGTGTGTGTGTGTGTGTGTGTGTGCTTATTTACTTACACTTACGGACATGGATATGCATTCACATGTACACACATATGTACATAAGTTGATGATTATAGATTGGTCACACACACACGAAATATAGATATATGAGTAAAATGATTATATCTGTCTGTCTACCTGTACTTTATAAATCTATTCTCATATATATTTTTAATTCGATTTTAAAATGATTAACCACTCACATACTATCTAGCGACAAATATCTCTATAACTTGATTTTAAAGTGGAAATTAACTACTCACTCAAGCATATAAGAGAGAGAGAGAGAGAGAGAGAGAGAGAGAGAGAGAGAGTTAGGATCGATTTGAGAACATTGAACCATTCTAAATACATAACACACACACACACACACAGAGAGAGGATCGATTTGAGAACATTGAACCATTCTAAATACATAACAGAGAGAGAGAGAGAGAGAGAGAGAGAGAGAGAGAGAGAGGATCGATTTGAGAACATTGAACCATTCTAAATACATAACACACACACACACACACAGAGAGAGAGAGAGAGAGAGAGAGAGAGAGAGAGAGAGAGAGAGAGAGAGAGAGAGACCAGTATTAGGTAGTTACATAATTACTTAAATTGCACAGGTTTATTCATTCTTGCGAAATTGATCTCGGTCACTATCATAATGATTAAATGAAAATATTGGATTTTCTCATGACTTTTAAATAATCCACCAATAGAAAAGTGAATTGTGTTTATGTAACGTGGAATAAACACGTCAATCTTGGGCGAGTTCCTCCAGACCAAATTGTCTTATCATGTACTCTGCCACCTCGCTGGAACCACGTTTATTTCTGTATCAAAGAAATCTCAGTTCGTTTCCGGGCGATGTTTTTCCTACGTCTGCCGGAACAGATGTATGGAATTTCACATAAGCGATGAGAATAAATGTTGTTTGAAAAGCGTGCCTGTGCACTGTAGAAATGGCAAAGCATGATAAGATTAAGAGTCATTACGCGATGAAGATCTCGATATCTCTCTTAATTATTTTAAAATAAAACATTAGACCGAAACTATGAACATTTGGTTCTATGGGGAAGGGGTTGTATGGTGAAAAATAATCACAGCCGCGTGAACGCTGGCAAGGCTTGAAAGTGAAAACTGAGCAAGTTCAGTCCAAATATGGCATCAATAGTCTATTTTTGATATGATCTATCTTTTGTAATTATGGAGCATAGCAGAAGGAGTCTGGTACTTTCTGGAGTCAGTTACTTCAGTAAGGGTAGCCGTAAAGTTCCGCACTAAATTCAGTTAGTGGGCGCTAATTCTCTGTATTCAAATTATCTGGAACTTTAGGTTTATAGTCCTTATTACATCTATCCGGTTTCTTATTCCAACTGGTGCCCCGAACTAATCTATTGTGTTTCGATTAAGTTGTTACAACATCCTGGTGCTTTTGTTAGTTGATCCGAGTGCAGGCATTTGAGTCTGTGTAGTTCTGGTTCAAATAAAAAGCAGTAAATATAAGCAGTTAGGATCGATTTGAGAACATTGAACCATTCTAAATACATAACAGAAGCACCAGACGAGAGGTAACAAAAATATTCAATGCATAGACAAATGATAGATTAATAAATTTAAAATTAAGAAGGCGACTAATTTTTTGTTCTTTAGCTTTTCTTTTCCATAATCATTTCACCTCAAGCAAGGCAGTACTGCTACTGGTGCACAGGGAGTTGCATAAGAGATGAGTGATGAGAAAGAGGAGTAAGTTACAAGAGGTGTCAGAGAATGGATAAGAGAAGGATGAGAACACGGGCGTGAAGAGAGCTGCATGAGAGTAGAGGGAAAAAGGGAGAAGAACATGATTCAACAGTTGTCAAGAATAGGATGCGAGTCAAAGACATAATATATGTCAATAGACATTGCATTGAAATTCTTGGAAATTTATGTGTCAGAGAAGCCTGTACACGGAAGGGAATTCCACAGGCGGTAAGTGCAAGAAGCTGGTAGAGTAAATGTTGAGGTTACATTTAAGAACATGATTCAACAGTTTTCAAGAATAGGATGCGAGTCAAAGACATAATAGATGACAATAGACATTGCATTGAAATTCTTGGAAATTTATGTGTTAGAGAAGCCTGTACACGGAAGGGAATTCCACAGGCGGGAAGTGGAAGAAGCTGGTAGAGTAAAAGTTGATGTTACATTTAATCGGTTTCACTTTAAAAGGGTGAGACCTAGTTGCTAGTCTAGCAGATCGAGTACATTCATGGAGAGGAGGCACCAGGGTGCTAAGCTCATGGAGCAGAAACCGTGAAAGTATTTGTAGAAGAGAGAGAAGAACGCTGTATTACGTCGGTGAGAAAGTGACTGGAGTTGAGCTACCAGGTCGAGATCAATTACATTGCAGATTTTCCGTTAGATTTTGTCAAGAACCCCGAGATGAATAACAAGGGCACCCAACCAGATGTGACAGCAATATTCGATGCACGGGCGGATAGTAGATTTATATATGCGCAAGATATATTCAGACGAGAAAAACTTCCTGGACCTACACAGAATTAAAGACTATTTGAAACTTTGCCATTATAGTAAAAATTTTGAGTACTTTTTTTGTCGCTTTTCGATTGGCTTTTATGCCTGGTATTGAACGCTCGTGTGATGGGTCACGTGGTTCTCGTTTTGTTTAAAAGTAACCGTAAAACACGTTTTAAAAGTAATGGTAGTGAGTTTTAACGCCATAATGAGCTTTTTACTCGAACTAATATTACGTATTTGGTAAAATGAAAAGTGAAAATTAAGCGAAGAAAAGGAAAACAAAACAAAAGATAGCAAGAACTTGATTTAGGAAAGAAAATAAGTTTAAAGATTAAACGGAAAGAAAATAGCATTATAAATAAAACCACCCTGAACATCTATGCATTACAATTGACGCAGTGCCGAATATCATTAGATAATAAAAGGTAATATGATATACGATAGATTATATGAGGAAGACCACATATCCACTGTCAAGAGAGAAAGCTAAAATGTTATGATATTTCATTCCCTTACACGCAAATACCCTTGGGAAAGGTATTAATCCGTATATTCTCTCTCCAGTTATGGGTTAAATAGCAGGATAGATTAGGTTCTATAGCCTTGTTTGGCAACCAGTCTACCGTAGAAAGTAATGGCAACCTTCTGTGGGAAAATGTTTACTCAGTCATGTCTTTATTTTTTTAATCGCTTCACCCCAAGCAAAGCAGTACCGCAACTGATGCGCAGGAGTCAAGTGGATAAGAGATGGGTATTGACATTGCATTTAAATTCTTGGAGGTTGTAGCCGTCAGGAAAGCAAGTATATGGAAGGGAGTTCCACTAGCGGGAAGTGCGAGGAAAGAAGCTGATGGAGTAGAATTATCAGCTGCATTTGGTCGATCTAACTGTAAATGGATAGGACCTTGTTGCCAGTCTGGTTGCACGAGTAAATTCTTATGGTGGGGTCACCAGTGACTTTCTCTTTGAGACATGATCGCCCAAGCGTGTATCACGTACGGCACTTAACTAACTGATTGTCATAAGTAACAACCATTTTCCCACTGATATTCTACAGGGTTTCACCTGAGACAAAAGAAGTATAGGTAAGTACAGGAGAAATTGCATAACAATGTCCCTAAACTGACTGGAAGATCCTTGATAGAGACGCGCATATATTGGCACGCAACCGGGACACGCGGAGGAAACTAGTCAAGTGCTCAGTTTCGCAGCAACCCTACGCCCACAGCATGAAACTGATGATGATGACGACGACGGAGACAATGACAATGACAATGGTAATTCCATGCAGGTTGGTTATGATTGTTGGGTAATTTTTTTTTTAAATGTTGTGTTATCGGTTTGGGATTTTCTTCAATTACAGTGTGGAGACAATCAATGTCATCTGAAGTCAGTCTTTCAAAATCGAGGGAAATCTTTGAGGGTAAGTTATCCAGCCCGAAATTGATTAAAACATTGCTGGCATTTTCTGAATCTTAATAATTTATTCAAGACTGTAAAAACATGCCTTGACGTTTCTGAAGCTGAAGAACATTTATTAAAAAAGTTTTTGACCTTTTAAATCATCCAGACATTGACATTCATTTTAATGGATCACATCAATTCAAAAAGGATTCAATTTGCAATTAAATATTTTCGAAAGTAAAAAGGAAAGCAGGCCTAATGTTTATATTCAGTAACTTTAAATTTATCATAGCAAAGAAAACCAATCTCTACATCATAACCCACATACGGTCATATTATTTTTTTATGATTTTAATGATAATATTGACACTGATTCGATGGCACAAAAAAAAAAAATCAATGACTTTAAGGGGCGAGAGAATGAAAAAGAAATGATAAAAATTAATTTTTTTTTAAATTTTGCGAATAATAATTTTTTTCCTCAAAAATATTTTAAGACAATGAATGCAGATAACATTTAGAAAGACTGACATCATCGAAAGAAATACAAAACATACAAAAATAAGGCAAAAGAAAACGAAATGGGGGAGAAAAGAAACGAATAAGACATTGAATAAATTAAAAATATGTAAATAAAATATGTTCTTTTGAGAAACAAAAGTTCACTTAACTAAGTGATATTCAGAATGTCTTTATTAAGGGTCTTTGTTCTTTGATTCTACATGTTGTACATTTTATAATCATTTCACTCCAAGCAAGGCAGGACTGGTAGTAGTGCGTAAGGGGTCACACAGAGAGAAACAGGGTATGGAGATGCCGAAGAAGGATGAGAGTTTGATGGGGTTTTGGGAGGTAGAAGAAGACAATTGGCGTTACATTTAAACTTTTGGAGGTTTTTTTTTTTTTTAATCGTATCACCCCGAGCAAGGCGGTAACGCCACTGGTGTGCAGGGGGCTACGTAATAGTGAAAAGATTGGAAAAGAGAAAGACGAAAACCACATTCTAAACAAGGAACAAGGGATGAGCCTCTTAACCTGTTCAATAGACATAGGTGGAGTGTGGACCGGGCAGTAGATAGATCTGTCTACTCTAATTGAAAAAAAAAAACAAAAAAAAACAAAAAAAAAAACAAAGTGAGAAGA
Source organism: Ascarosepion bandense (assembly GCA_037127315.1). NCBI lineage: Eukaryota > Metazoa > Mollusca > Cephalopoda > Sepiida > Sepiidae > Ascarosepion > Ascarosepion bandense. The sequence goes on along the minus strand of JBBBDQ010000758.1, from coordinate 1,083,640 downwards.
TTGGAAAAGAGGAAGCCGGAAACCACATCCTAAACAGGGAACAAGGGCTTTTGTAGCTATCAGGGAAATAAGGTATTTCTACACGCGGGAAGTGCGAGTAAAGATAAGTTTTTTTTTTTTCCAAAACCAATAAAAGAATTTTCCTTCAAATTCCGATCAACGTATTTGGAGCCCACCTGTAAGTTATTTAAGAAAGAACTTGAATTTGAATATTGGAATCAACAAACAGCTGATACAGGAATTCAAATCGCCTCGGTCTAGAAGGTAAACGATGCAGAAGAATTTAGACAATGTTCTAAGTTTTTTTATGTGACGTGTCCCTTCAGGACATAGGTGATTATGACCCTTCATATTTCTTGTTGCTCTTAATAAATTTTGCGTTTTTGTTATTTCTCTAAAACAATGTTCTGCTATCCAACCGTTCAAGCTTATCAAGTATTTTACACGCTGCTTTCCGCTTTCCCTATTTCACTCAATTTGTCCCATGAATATCAAGCTCGTCTTCCTCTTTACGTGCTCCAAAAATTTCAACTGCCTCGTCAAGATTTTAAGTATAAGTTCTTTTTTATTTCTATTCTCTCCAAAACCACGTTGTTGCTCACACTTTCTGCCCACAGTATCCTCAGCATTTTTTGCATTTGTTTATAGTTCTGAGATGATGTAGTATTTACACTATTTGCATTATTCGGACTATTGTCTTCATCTTTGTTACCATTTGTACGACGTTTCGGCCGTTGTACGCTCTGGCCTTCTGCAGGTGCTAGGAATTTCTAACCCATCCCTTTAATACGATCACTGGGCTATATCATTCTCATTCCTTTGTGCGAAGCCTCTTTGGTAGTCATGAGTTATCTCCCTCAAACCCTCTAAGTTACCACTGTTGTAGCCTGGTATTGAACTCACAACTCTTTGAGTCAAATTACTGGAACTAACCGATGTCTATATCCACCGGGCCATGTGTCCTTAAGGACAAGAATAACTCATGACTACCAAAGAGGCTTCACACAAAGGAATGCGAATGATATACCTCAGTGATCGTAATAAAGGGTTCAGTTCGAAATTTGTAGCACTTGAAGAAGGCCGGAGCGTACAACGGCCGAAACGTCGTACAAATAGCAACAAAAATGAGGACAATAGTCCTAATAATGTAAATAGTGCATTTTTTGTAGTATCACATTTCTGTTGCTTCAAGTCTCTTCCTCATTTTGAGGAGATTTTGAGGAGATTGTGGCTCCAATAATGAATCCTGGCAGGACTTCTAATTCTTCCAGAATTGCCACGCGGTATAACTTGAATAGATCCGGTGAGAAGACAGATCCTTGTCTTACATTCTTTTCTGTAGTTGTGTATCTCCTGAACTCATTTCCTGTCCGCATGGAGGCGATTTGCTACCAGTATAGATTCTTAATTAGTCTAATGTCTTTCCCGAATATGTCATGGTTGTTAACCAATTCTAACAGATTTTTATGGTGTGCTTTGTCAAATACCTTTGCGCAGTCTATAAAATACAGGTACATGTCCATTTTTATTGCTCTTTCTGATAACATTATGCGCATAAATATTACGTTATTGTTCCGGTGTCTTTGACGAACCCGCATTGTTCTTGTCCATTCTCTGACCTGATTCAACTACGTACTTATATTCATCAGATGATGAGTTTTATTATGTGGCTCATTAGGCAGATCTTTCGGTGGAGTTCACATTCACTTACACCAGGTTTCTTAGGCAGTTCTATCGGAAGAAATCTGCTTACGCCTTATGCCACCGCTGTTGAAAACTTTGTTTATTTTTTTGTGATCTTGTTTATGCCGAAATCGTCTATAACTGTTGTTATATATATTTCATCTGGCCCTGTCGTATTGTTTCTCTTCAATTTGGCCAGTGCAGCTTCCACTTCGATTTTTTAATATTTCTGGCCCGTCAATATTTCTGTGTATTGTTGATCGTTTTCTTTTGCCATTTTTTCTTTCTGTAATATCAGCATTCCATCCTTGGATTTAATGAAGCCTGTCGAGGAACATGTCTTTTGTCCTGTCAGTTCCCTTTTGTTATGCATATTTTTTTTATTTGTTATACTTTTTCTTTCTATTCCTGCACATTTTTCATTGAGCTGTTCTTCTTTAGCCTAACTGCATTTATTCCTTATTTATTTGTGTAGGTTCTGTATTCCCTTCCGTGTCTTGGCATTGTTTTCTGCCTGCTTTGTTGAGAATCTCATTTGTCATCCATTCGTTTTTTTTTCTTCGCCCATTTTCCTTTGGGAAGATCTCGTTTGCTGTTGTCAGTAAAGCTTTTTCTTAGTGTCCATTTTGTCTCTTGGATCTTCTTTTAATACGGTCCATATATTTTTCTTTCATCTTCGGGTCTTTCAAAAGTTTACTATAGATCAACTTGTGCACTGCGTTAGGCTTGTTTAGCTTCTGTAATTTCGTTTATAGTTTACACCACTTCCGCGGTCGGCAATTGTACAGGATTTGCAGTGTACAACTTAATTCCTGAATATTTTGTTGATGTTTATCTATTCGGTTTGGTTTTTCTTTCTTCTCCTGGGCTTCTCTATGTCCATAATTGTCTTGGATGTTCTTGAAACCAGGTGTTGACTATCATCTGGTCATTCACCGAGCACCATTGGACCCATTTTTCTCGTTGGCTGCGGGTTCCTAGTCCGAATTTGACAGCTACTTCACTATCCCTCTACTTGCCTAATTTGGCATTCAGGTCTCCCATGATAACTGTTGTAAACTAAAAGGTCACTGCGTGTGAAATAACCCAAACGGAGGTTGGAAATAAATAAATATTTTTAGCTAGAAGTATAGCCCGGCGTTGCTCGGGTGTAATGAAAGCTGTAAAACTAATCCATGGTCCTGGAGCTCAGACTCTTTGAACGTTGGTACGAAAGACTAAAAAGCAATAGTTGTTTCCAGTTAAAGCGAAACCGTAGACTGAAAGAAAAATGAATGGATGTAAGTCAAATTTTGATTTCCTGGTATCGATATCAAATAAGTTTTTCTCGTCGTAAACTGACTTTTGAAGGCTAAATAAGTCCTCTGAGTAAATGGTATCATGGCTGAGACTAAGAACTACAATTATACCTGCTTAGAGCCAAATCCAAAGCAAAAACTAAAATAAAAGGGCTGAAAAAATACAGACATACAGGCAGATAAACAGACCCACACGCAAACATCTTGCCTTATATATATATATATATATATATATATATATATATATATATATATATATATTATCGAGTTTCTGCACTATTGTAAGAACTGCAACCTTGAAACTTCTGAATATCGTTTCTTATGTCTTTGTCTATGAGTGTATCAAATTTGATTAAAATCGGATCACTCCTTCTATAACCGATTTTTTCGATTATCGATTTTTGATATTTATCGGGGGTACCTGGACACGAAACCTAGCTAAGAACACTCGCAGACGCTTATAGTACAACTGTGTAAATTTTCAAGACAATCGGTTCAGCCGTTTCGGAGTCATAGGTAACGGACACACAGACACAGACACACACACACACACACACACACACACATAGACAAAGTTCCATTTATAAATAAGTTTAGATATCATCAAATACAAGACTCGCAAGCAGCGTGAAGTAAGTAACCACTCCTAGTAGGGGGGCTGCTAAACAGTAAGAAAACATCACTCTCTCAATAGTGTCTAAATTTGTTATATAGCAATATACAACAAACACGCATATATATAAAAATATATGAGTTATATTTTTATTAAAGACGATGAACCGTGTAGCCTAGGGAACAGAGAGTGAGAGCGCGCTTCCAAGGGTTGACGGGGGGGGGTCGTCGTATCTGTTGCTCCTCTGGTCTGGTCTGGCTCTCTCGTCTGCCTCTGTCTTCTCGTCTCTCTCTCTCTACTGCTACTCTGGTCTGTCTCGTCTCTCTCTCTGTCTTCGTCTGTCTCCTGAAATCCGTGCGCCGAGGTCTTTTTATAATCTCCAAACCGGAACTTCCGATTTTTGCCTCGCCCACGCACGCCCACGTAATTCTCAGAGACACCTGTTTTGTTTGCCTCTTGTAGCCATTTCCGCTACTGCCGGAAATAAGGTCAAACAAACATCCGTTCCTTTCAACGACCGGAAAACACCCCCGCTTGCATCAGCCTTTCCTCGGGTGGGGCGGGATTGTTATATTACATTCCTCGCCCACCCATTTTCCAAAATGTTCACCTGAGAACATTTTAAGCGCAACACCCTCACTCTCCTCCCCATGCCACACAAGCCCGACAATAGTATAAAACATGTGCACGCCAAAACAACAGAACATGTGCATGCCGAAACAAAAAAAACAACAAAAAAAAAATATATAGGGGAGCCTACATCGGCAACCCAACAATGTTCGTGTCCATCTTGAAAATTGTTCTACCAGCTCGATGTTTCATTGTTTTTTTTTTCTTTCTTTTTTTTTTTTTTTTTTAATATCCATTTTCACAGAATCGGGCAAAGTTCTTAAAAATGTTCATTTTCTTTCTCGACTCTGTCCATAAGCGTAGACACCTCGATGCATAACCACGTGATTATAGGCGGTAATCGCGCCCCAGTTTCCAAACTAACATCGAGTAAATGACCTTTGACCAACACCATGCGTGCTTCTGCTCGAGTTTATTGTTACACATGTAACTTCATTTAATTTAATTTAATTTCAAACATACTATGTTTGAACACAGAAAAATGGTCATTATCTGCCGTACATATCATTCATAGTCTGACCGAGAAATGTTCAATAGAAAATGAAGAAAATTACCCTGATTCCAACATTAATCCGCATGCAATTTACTTGTGGAGGATTAGAGGTTTCATCTATATTAATTTAGTCTAAAACAATGGACCCGTGACTCGTAGTTCCTTAGTTTGTACAATGTTTTCCATTCCCTGAACTACTTCCTCTGGATTCGAATCCAAGCATATCTGATTTGTTGACATCTCTCTGTTTAACGCAGAGACATTTGAGTGTTGAACACCCGTTGACCCCGGAGTACTATTCACAACGGATAACTCAATTTCCTTTCCCGAAGCACTGTTGCTTCTTTTACACTTAAAAATCCGCTTCCTGGCTATTATTCCAAGGATTATTATTACGCCGACCACGCCAGCAATGACCCCTATCGTCAACCTCCTCGGGAGTTCCTCACATCCTTCACTAAATCTCTCCATATTTATCTGTTCTAAGGTATTTACTAGTTTTCAGAAATTAATATATCTTCAAAAGATATTTCCCAAGTCACATAAATGAAAATTCACAGAGGATGTTGAATTGATGGGAACCTGCACAAAAGCATAATTCACAACCATAGAAATGTAAATCATTTTGTAGTGTACAGTCATTGAAAAGAAATCCAAAAAAAGAAAAAGAAAAGAAAACCTAACACTGCACAACCCAAACGAAAACATTGTTATCAACAAGTTAATCCAATTATCCACTTTAAAGAGTAGAAGAAACTTCCTTTACATGATTTTACATCTCACTTACTCAATAAAAGTCAGATTAATTAAGCAACATACCAGTAAACTCACTTCACATATATGGTAAAATATTAACAACAAAAATAAATCATTAACTCAGATGTTTTATACTTACAGATAGGTAAATATTTCAACTCCAATCCTCCCGCCAACCCCAACCTATGCGCTACTCTCTACATGCAGTCCTTTCACCCCCTCCGTTCTACCCTGAATGTGTTCGACACCGAACAATCCATATTTTTCAACTCTAGGGCCAGATCGGCAAAAGTATGCATTTTTTTTTCTAACTGGACTTAAAATAAGCACGAGCAGAGAACACACACACTATCAAATCAATGAGTCACCTACCTTGGCTGACGTCTATAGTCACTTAGTCGCGCGGCTGCTATATATTTTCGTCCTGTTGTTTACCATTTTCGTCTTCTATCTGGTAGTTTTAAGTCCGTTGAATTTTCAATCGTTGCCGTGGTAACCAGCTCGTATCTATCTGTTTTGTTGTCTCAAAACAGCAAGTCACTAGCACCAAAAAGACTTTTGTTATATAGCAATATACAACAAACACGCATATATATATAAATATATGAGTTATATTTTTATTAAAGACGATGAACCGTGTAGCCTAGGGAACAGAGAGTGAGAGCGCGCTTCCAAGGGTTGACGGGGGGGGGGGGTCGTCGTATCTGTTGCTCCTCTGGTCTGGTCTGGCTCTCTCGTCTGCCTCTGTCTTCTCGTCTCTCTCTCTCTACTGCTACTCTGGTCTGTCTCGTCTCTCTCTCTGTCTTCGTCTGTCTCCTGAAATCCGTGCGCCGAGGTCTTTTTATAATCTCCAAACCGGAACTTCCGATTTTTGCCTCGCCCACGCACGCCCACGTAATTCTCAGAGACACCTGTTTTGTTTGCCTCTTGTAGCCATTTCCGCTACTGCCGGAAATAAGGTCAAACAAACATCCGTTCCTTTCAATGACCGGAAAACACCCCCGCTTGCATCAGCCTTTCCTCGGGTGGGGCGGGATTGTTATATTACAAATTGTTATAAACTTATTACTGTCCATAGGTAGGTACATAACAATAATTATAATTTCTAGTGATTTACATTGAGCCTTGGCGTTGTCTATCATGGAGTAAAATGTTTCAATTTCTTCTTCCGTACTTTGTACTGTCGGTGTATGCACAATTATAATACATATGTCAAAAGGCTTTCCTTTCGGTTTAACTACAAGAATTCTTTCAGATAACTGACAGTATCCCAGCAAGCATTACTTCGTGTCTTGGTCTAGTATCAAGCCAACTCCTTTTTCATTTTTCTTTCCGCCTGCATGTATAATCCTGTGCTTGTCACTGACAAAATCTCCATTGATTGGTCGCCTAGTTTCATATACAACTAAAATGTTCACATTTAACCTACTCATCTCCTTTCTTATATTTTCGAACTGGCCACAGTTGTTTAACGTTTTAATGTTTCATATCCCGAGAATTCATTTTTTTTGTTTGATGCGAACAATTCTTGGATGACGGTCAGGTGACACCTGTTGCACATGTCGCTCCTTAATGGAGGAGGAATTAAATTTCATAGACTTAACCCAAATTCAAGCGATTACCGTTCATATTTCGTTTGTTAATTGCCATGATATTTTTGGGGATTGATAGTGGAGTGGTTTACCGTTGCCGTGTACACGATGATTTATTGAAACACATCCTCTAATTGGTTGGCCGTTGACTCGTTGAGAATTTTTCCGCCCTTTGATGAGTCTTATTTTTAACGCTATTGGATTGCTAACCACTCGCCTCACTCGAAAGACTGAGGTAGCCGCTTTCGACGCCGACACACCCAACAGTAGCATACATACTTACCTATTATATATATATATATATATATATATATATATATATATATATATATATTGTGTGACGTCATAAGCTGTGGTGCGATTTTCGCTTCCAGTGTCCCGTACGCACTTGTTCGTCATTGCTCTGAAAATCTTCCATGCAGACAATATAGACTTCTGCTACTGTATGTCCGCGAACTGTTTAATACACTAAATATAATTGCCATCTTTGATAATGACTGATGTAAGCCGAAAGCTCAGAAAGGATTAAAAAATATGCATCAATATTGTGATTTTCTCTTTGAAAAATATAGAGAGTATTTCTTCACTTACGTAGTTTTATTTTGAGGACATTCTTATACAGCAATATAATTTTAATTCTCAAAAAGTATGTTTCATTTCATTGAGAAGTTACATGTTATTGTACGACATTAGGTACATAAAGCATGAAATTAGTGTAATTATTATTGTTTTTTGTGTGTTAAGAACTATTTTTTCTTAATATGCTGTTTCAAAAGAATTAATCAAATTCATTTACGAAACGACATAATCTTAATTTTAAGTAAAATGCGAATTTTCAAGAATTAACTTGTCTATTATTTGTTTCTTTTTTCTTTTTCATAAATTGTTGATACCGCAAACATTTGTTTGAACTATTTTTTCGTATATGATGTGTCAAAAGAGTTAAAAATACTGTACTGTGCAAAAGTATTCGGATAAGAACTATTTTATCTTTTATGAGGCATATTGAGAAGAAAATAATCAATTTAATTAAAGTAATTTTATTTGATTTACTCAACAAATGCTTCAACAAGAAAAAAATACTTGTTACAAAATATTATACTAAATACTAAATTGTATTTAGTATAATAGCCTTTTGCTTTGATCACAGCCTTCATTCTGTCAGGCATTGACATCACAAGCTTCTTCAATGTACCTAATGGTATCTGCTGCCAAGCAGATTGTATTTGTTTCCAAAGTGTGTCTTGTGAAGTAACATTAGATTTATCAATTTTTTTATCCAAAGTATCCCATCGATGTTCAATAGAGTAGTTTCAAATTAACTTGTTTAATAGAAAATAAGAAAAATGAAATATAACTTCTTTTAAATACATTTCTTTTACACCTAGTTTTAAATAATCAATATTTATTAGCAATTTACTTGGCTTTTCATCCTGAATTTGAATTTCAGTGAGTTTTTTTTTGGAAAATCACCTCTGTCCTAATACTTTTTCACACTACCGGTAGTGTGGAAAAATGTTAGGACAGGGGTGATTTTAAACTTTATTTTGATGCTTCATAAAAGATAAAATAGTTCGGTCCTAATACTTTTGCACAGTACTGTATTCATTTACGAAATGTTATAAAGGAAATGTAGTGAGTGTGAAATAATAAATCTCTTTACCGACTTTCTTCAATTTCAGAGGACTGAGGAAAAAGGCGGAAAGGAATTCGAGTACCCATGTGAAATTCTTTTTTATATAAAATGAGAATAAAAATTAAACGAATCCAATATGAGTGTCCAAAGTCATGTGAAAGATTTCGTTTCAGTTGCTCGCGATCAGCGACCGGCGTTGAAGTTCTTACTAGTGTAAAATTATTCGCCAATTATATTATCGGCTTCTAACCAAGCATGCAGGTACAGGAATTTAAATACATGGGAAGGGTTCTAACAGAAGACGGAAAGCGTGACACTGAGATCCGAAGGTGAATTGGCACTGGGAAAGAAGCATTCCAGAAGTTGACTAAAGTATTAAGACACAGGACAATTTCACTAGAAACAAAGAGGAGAGTACTGGATTGCTATGTGATGTCAGTTCTTCAATATGGAAGCGAATGTAGGACAATATCTTCAAAGATGAGGGAAAAACTTGAAGCAGCTGAAGTGTGGTTCTACAGAAGGATGCTGCGGATATCATGGATTGAGCATGTGAGCAATGACGAGGTTTTGGAAAGGATGGAGACGAAAAGGAAATTAATACTGAGCATCAGGAAGAGACAACTAAAGTTCCTGAGACATGCAATGAGGAAGGAGGGCTTGGAGAACCTGTTACTAACAGGCCAGATAGAAGGAAAAAGAGACAGAGGAAAGCAGCGGATAACATATTTGAAGGACCTGATCAGGTGGATGACGGAACGAGGGTTGCATTGTGCAACAAGAAAAAGCGTGCTAAGAGCCACCAGGGACAGGGAGATGTAGAAAGCCATGATCGCCTACGTCCTGAAAGGACGTGGCACATAAAAGAAGAAGAACCAAGCATGCAGTACTTCAAAGAAATTTCTCTCAACAATCTAAGAAAGCTAAGTATATTAAAATATCTCACTTCATCTACTTTTGAACGTATGCAAGCAATATATCCCTTCGGTGAGCAACAAAATCTCCTACTTTTGTTGTAACCAAAAATGAATATTTTCTCTTCTTGAGAATGGAGTTTTAAAATTTCTGATTTATTTTCATGAAACAAGTTATTGACACAACCTCAAGCGTGTAAATTCATAAATAAATTCCTTATCTTGTTTTCTTAAAATTACCTGTGTTTTTCCTTGTCATTATCATCCTTCATTAATCTTATTGCCGTGGGTAAACCAATTGTTCATTCTAATACCGAAGCCCCCAGCCACTATAAAACTGCTATAAATTAATAGATATTGTTTAAACAAGTTAAGTTTTTGTGCTTTCGTATACTTAAAATTTTTGTCGTGTTTTAATCATTGAAAAGAGTGATCAGTTACTTTTGTGTTTATATTATTTGATAATCAGATCTAATACGAAAATTATTTGAATAGCGTTTTTAATTTTTGATTTTGTAAATTATCAATGTTAGTTTAAATATTTCGTTAATCGCAGGAAAATAAAAAAAAATGTTTATGGGAAATGATTATTTGATATTTCCTTCCTTTTATCTGCACTTCTTTTGAAAATCTGCTGAAATGGAAGATTAAAAAAAAAGATGATCGCTAAAAAAAAAAAAAAAAAAAAAAAAAAGGAAACAGAACAAACGTTGGGTTGATTTTAATTCTCAACGCCACGATGTGAACAAACAGGATTTAAAATTAGATTCCTTTTTAAAATTTGCACTGGAAATAGCAACATTAATATTTATATTTGTCGCAAAATGAGGAGTTTGCAAATTGCCACAGACAGAATGACAACTTTGAGCAGAGATTATAAGAGATCAAACCCACGATGTTGTTGGAATATCTCCAACAGCATCTCACCTTATCAAATCCAAAGGAGAAAAAACAAAAAACAAAAAAGAAAAGAAAAAGAATTAAAATTAATTAAACTTGCAAGAAAGCAATCGGAAACCCGTTTAATTTGAATGTTATCTTCTTAAGAAAGAAGGAACAACTTGTAACATAAATCTTTTTTTAATTAAATGAAATAGAAAGCTACTTAAATTTGTTACCCTTTAAAGATATGACACATAATTCTCTTTATTAGCCTTCTGCATAAGATGAATGTTTAAATTTAAAAAAAAAATCTGCCTCAAGTAATAATAAATTTTCATGATGAAATATTAAAAAACTTCAATTTTTTTAAAAATCATATCACCCCAAGCAAGGCTGTAACGCCACTGATGCGCAGAGGGCTACTTAAGAGTACAAAGATTGGAAAAGAGAAAGCCGGAAACCACATCCTAAACAGGGAACAAGGGATGAGCCTCTTCACCTGTTCAATAGATGTGGGTGGAGTGTGAACCGGGTGATAGTTTAGTCTATCTACTCCAATTGAGAAAAAAAAAAGAGTAAGAAGATTGGTAAAAAAGAAAGCTGGAAACCACATCCTAAACAGGGAACAAGGGATGAGCCTCTTCACCTGTTCAATAGATGTGGGTGGCGTGTGAACTGGGCGATAGTTTAGTCTATCTACTCCAATTGAGAAAAAAAAAAAAAGAAAAGAAAAGAGTAAGAAGATTGGTAAAAAAGAAAGCTGGAAACCACATCCTAAACAGGGAACAAGGGATGAGCCTCTTCACCTGTTCAAAAGACGTGGAAAAGGAATTATCTTGTTCCTCATAAACTTTGTAAATATGAATGTATGCATGTTACATAATAGCAATTGTTATACACATATAGGAAGCTATGTGCCGGTTACGTAACGTTTATCGGGAAAGTGGAATCAGCTAACCGAGTTCAAAACTCGGAAGCCTTTTATGATCACGTTCGTTCAAAAAGACAGACAAATTACATTTTTATCGCTATAACAGATTAGACTATCCCGAATACAAAACCGTAGAGAAGGCAACAGGAAACACATTTGAATATATTTCCAAAGACGTCACAGTAATTCATAGATAATAAAGAAAACCGTGGAGAGTCATGATCGTCTACGTCCTGAAAAAACATAATCTTTAATAAGCTATAATAATTTCTATAGCTTCATAAAATTAAACAATGAAAACATTCATCATAAAATACAGGGTTCCCAGTAAAAAGCGGTGAATTTATTATTGCTGTTTTATCTTTTAGGAATAACTGAGCTTGAATAACATTGAATAAGTTTCTTGAATATTCATGACTTTGAATAATCATTAAAGTCTAATGGAATTACTTAACTCTGATTGGTTGTTTTGTGATCGATTAATTACTGCTGAGTCATCATTTAAAGGTTATTTGCAGACAACATTCGTCTTTCGTTCTACCCTTTTCGTATGGCTAAACAACTCACTGATTTTGAGCGTCAAGTTATCGTCCTTTTCAAAGAAGAATATCCGACGTGAGGATTGATGTTCAGAAATTCTTCCTGAATTTTCGAGTCATAACAGTCATCACCAGTTTCCGACAGTCGTCTCACGTCTTTCTGAATTTACCACTTTTTTACTGAACAACCTGTAGAAAAAATACTTGGATCCAAGGAAATTTCATTTATCCTTACCTCGTGTCGCAGCTTTATTCTCACTATTTGCACGTCTGTTCTCGTTCGCTTTTTTATAAATTTCATTTTTCATTGTTTATCTGTGTTTTTCTTTAAATGCTATTCAAGCTTAAGAGTGCAATTTTAATTAAACCAGAAAGTAATTTATTAAGGCAAAACATGTTGTAAGTGCATTAATCTCGAAATCTTCTACGGTAAATTTACGTCTCGGGTAAAAAATAACGCTGATAAAACGTTGAGTATTTAAAAATAATAGCGATAAAAACATAAAGATCAAAGCAAAAACGCAACAGAATTAAAAGATGGGGGCAAAAAATTTAAATCTAAAAGTTAGTGTCCCTTTAGCGTTTTCGATGTAAAATTGTAACTGGATTTTGTTGTAATTAGCCACCATGTATATATATATATATATATATATATATATATATATATATAAGGAACGCAAAAATACATAGAAAAAATCCCTGGAAATCCTAGCTTAAGAGAAATACAAAAGATTACCTTGATAAGTAACAGAAATATATTTCTAAACATATACTGTTAAATATAACAGACAGTGAATGTCTATTATGTTTAATCATGAGCCGTTATAAACATCATATTTTGGGTTTAATTTCAGGCGAAAATAAAAACAAAAATTATCCAACATTTGTATATTTGTTTATTATGCTGGTTCTAAGCTTTCGGCTCACATGAGTCATCTTCAGAGAGGTTACAGGGACGTTAGCATAAAGACAGTCTCTTTCCTCTCCTCAGGTCTTAATAATAGGACTTCCGCAAGATTTTGTAACATGTGTGGATGGTGGCGATGTCTCTTCATTCTGAGGGTACCGGGTTGGCAGTTTCCTGGTTGCAGCGTTGCAGCGTTGAATCCTTCCTCCAAATAAACTCACCTGGCATCTTAGCTATCTGGGAAACTAACCTTGACCCTTCTATTTCTTTCTCTAAATTTTATGTCTCTGGTTACCTTCCGCTCTTTAAGAAGGACTCCAATGTTCATATGCACGGAATTGGCGTTTATGTCAGCGAAAATCTCCCTCTAGCTAGGGCGATTTCTCTTGAATCTCCAGATCATTCCTACATGTGTCTCCGTCTCTCTTTACTAATATTGGTTAGCTATCTTTTCTTTCTCTACCGATCCCCTTAATCTCCTGACTGTTCTGTACTTGACAGCAACTCGAACAATATAAATAAGCCCATTTCCTCTCATTCGTTCGCCCATTTATTTCTGTTTAGAGACTTTAATGCCCACGACACCAAGTGGCTAGAAAACTCTGCCACAGATCTTATTAATGTCCATACCATGAACTTTTAAATCACTCAATCCCTTACGCAAATGGTTGATTTCCTCACGCGTTTCTCTAATAACCCTAACGGAACTGACAGCTAGAGCCCTGTTTTCCCTTCTATCCCTGACTCTTGCCATGTCATGCAACTTTGCCCTCTTGGCAACTTTGATCATACTGTGTTTTCCGTTAATATTTCCTTGTACTTCTCCTCTCCTCAGGAACCTCTATCCAGCAGAATATCTTGTTGCTACCAAAGAGCAGACTGAGAGTCGTTCCGCGATTTACGTTGTGATGTACCTTAGAACAAAGTTTTCAGTCTTCCCGTTAAAGACTGTGCATTTGACGTCTCCTCTTAGATTAAAGTTGGCATCGATGTTTTCTTCTCAGGCAGGAAGTTACACCATTCGTTCCCCTGGCTCTCCCCTGCTTATTCAACTGCTATTGCCTACAGGAATCACTTCTTCCGGTTTTATCGGAATCACGCGTCTGACCATAATAGGCGTCTTTTTGCCTCCGGTCGTAATGAGTGCAAGATGATCTTAAATGATGCTAAGGTATTGTTTGCTGAAAGAATGAAACAGCGTATAGCATCTCGTATGTTCGCCTCCCAAACTACTGGTAGCATTGTAAAAAATATGTTAAACAACAGCAAGCTCTGAATCCCTACTTTAATCAATTGATTTGAACTCTTTACATCTTCAGCGGACAAGGCCGAATGCTTCACTAGCAAATTCTCAATATTTGATTAGTCTGGGGTATCCTCACCTGACTTTCCCCCTAGAACTGAGGCCCAATTGAGTGATGTTCCCATTACCCACTCGCAGGTCTCTAACATAATTTCAGAGCTTGACTCCCATAAATGGAGCGGAGGTGACGGAATCCCAATCATTGTCGTAAAAAATGTGTCCCTGAACTTTCCTCTGTCCTCTCCAAACTCTACAACTACTGCCACTCTGCTTCTTGATTTCCTGCCTGTTAGAAGCCCTCCTCTGTGGTTCCTGTATTTAAGAACTCTGGAGAACACTCAGACCCCTCTGATTATTGTCCTATCAGCCTCTTACTGATTTTTGGCAAAGTGATCGAAGCTATTATCAATGCGAAAGTGGTTAAACATCTCACAGCCCAGTATGGTTTCCTCTTCACCAGGTCTACTGCTGATATGCTAACGACCATCACAGAGTATATATACCAGGCTCTCAATAAGAACGGCGAAGCTCGAACTAATGCACTAGATATCTCCAAAGCATTTGACAGAGCCTGGCATGCTGGCCTTCTATTCAAGCTACAGGGCTATGATATAACTGGACACTTGTTTGCTCCTTTTAAATTGCGTAATGAAGGCAGCATTGAATGGGCATGCTTCCAGAGACTATCATACGAACGCGGGTGTCCCTCAAGGCTCTATTCTAGGTCCTACGATTTTTACTGATCTTCATCAACGATCTCCCTGTTGTAATCAGATCCCGAGTAGGCTGACAACGCCACCATTTACTGCCGCCCCGACAAGAAATCTGCCAAGGCTGACAAAGCAAACCTCACTGGTGATCTTGAAAAGGGCCCCAAATCTGTGGTAGACTGGAGTAAGAAATGGCTTGTAAATTTTAATGATTCCAAAACGAAGCTGCTATCCTTTAATCCCCATAGGGAATCGCTCCTACTCCCACCACCAGCGTGGATCAGGCTAGTCTCACTGAAAGCAAAACATTGCGCCTCCTCAGCCTAACCCTATCAGCCGACCTCAAGTGGAATGACTACATTGAATCCATAGCTAAATCTGATACTAGGATGGTTGGTTCACTGTGTAGGGCCAGGAAGTTTTTTTCGTCTGAATCCATCTTGCACATATGCCCGTGCATTGAATACTGCTGTCACATGTAGTCGGGTGCTCCAGATATTCAACTCAGGGTTCTGGACAACATCTAAAGGAGAATCTGCAATGTAATTGATCCCGACCTGGTAACTGAACTTCAGTCACTTTCTCACCGACGTAATGTGGCGTGTCTCTGTCTCTTCTACAAATACTTTCACGGTTTCTGCTCCGATGAGCTTATCTCCCTTGTGCCTAATCTGCTTGAATTTAGTTGAGCGAATAGGTCCCACCCTTTTACAGTGAAACCGATCAAATTTAACCGTAACTTCTACTCTAACAGATTCTTTTCTCGCACTTCCTGTCTGTGGAATTCCCTTCCGTATACTTCTTTCCCTGACAGCTACAATCTCGACGAATTTAAATGCAATGTTAATTGCCATCTCTTATCTTCTCAACTCGAATCCTTTCCCTTTTCACTCTACTCCCATGCAGCCCTCTTCACGCTAGTGTTCTTATCCTTCTCTTACCCATTCTCTGACACCTCCGGAACATGTTCCTCCTTCTCATCACTCACCGCTTATGTAACACCCTGCTCACCAGGGTAAATTCTGCCTCGCTTGGTGTGAAATGATTAAAAAAATTCTGAATTGTTACACACACACACACACACACACACACACACACACACACACACACACACACACACATATCTATCTCTCTCTCTCTCTCTCTCTCTCTCTATATATATATATATATATATATATATATATATATGCAGTAGGAACTCGCTGAACTGATTTAAGTTGTTCCTAGGCCGAGCTCCTGTTACAATTTACTCGTATTATAAATCAATTTTTACCATTGAAACTATCCTTAATCACCATGAGGTCATGAACACTTGCTGAGTACTTCCCTTCCTATACAACCGTGAAGAAGTGGGCTGTAGATTTCAAGTGGGAAAGTGACAGAGATAAATGATGACCCTCAGTCATGTTGTCCAAAAGCCTCGATCAGTAATAAACACTTTGATGCCATTCTCCGTATGCTTTTGAAGGTCAGACGTATTACAGTCCAGTTCTGGTTCTGTCCATATTACTTTAACTGAGATCTTGGGGACGAGCAAGGTGCCTGCAAGATGGGTCCCAAGAATGTTGACACCAAAAAAGAAGCTGAGAAGGAGACATATCCAGGACACTTCTGACTTGCTCCCAGGCTGATCCTGACAATTTTCACCGCAGATTAGTAACTCATGATGAAACCTGGGTTCACCACTTTCAACTAGAATCCAAGATTCGAAGCAAACATTGGAAACACTCTGGTTCTCCACCCACGAAGAAGTTCAAGCAGGCAGCGTCTGTTGGCAAGGTGACGACTTCTGTTTTTTTTATTCTGAAGGCGTAATCATGATAGACTACCTGGAAAAGAGGAACATTTAATGGACAGTACTATGCATTAGAATTAAAACAAATGAAGGAAGCAACCAAGTCAAAACGCAGAGTAGAGCTGAGGGCAGGTATTCCAGGATAACACGCCCGTTCACACTCCTCAGGTTGCAGGAGATAAAGCAGCCAACTCTGGCTTTGAATAGCTATACCCATTTACTCACCAGATTTAGATCTATTTGACTTCTTCCTGTTTCCTAAACTCAAATCCCACCTACGAGTTTTCCATTTTGGAAACAATGATGAGATCATATGTACTGTAGAGAGGTTTTTGGAGGATCAGGACGCCACTTTCTTTCGTGATAGGATTGCTATGTTTAAGCATTGTTGGATCAAGTGCATTGCTATCAAGGTGGATTAGAACTTTTAAAACAAGCCCCGTAAACAGGAAACAAGGTTTTAAGACAGTGGGGCAATTCAATTATGAGCAAATAAATAAATTCGTAAAATTGAATTTAATATAGAAAACGAATAGATTACTAATATAATAATAATAATAATAATAATAATAATAATAATAATAATAAACAAATGTATTGAAAAAAATGAATGAATGAATTAAAATGTTAATTGTAATTAGTAGTCGTTTCCTTACAAAGAAACCTTTGGCATTCATTGACCGAACAGCCAGCAAATTTATAAAAGCTCTCTCTTGAAACAAGTTTAAGTTTTTCAATTAACTGTTGAAATCACTTAACAATTAGGTCTGGTGGAGATCTTTGGGAGTGTGGGTCATTCCGCGTGTTGTTCCAAGAAGAGAAAGACGAGTTTTCAGTTTGTTCTTTTTTTGTCTCGTCTTGGCTGAGGCGGAAGTGACGTACGGCGTTTCTAATTGGACGCTATTTCATAACTTTGTTGTGCGCTTGACGATTACAGGATCGTATGCTGAAATAACATTGTTCCGGCAGGGTCTCTTGGGCGAACAAGTATGATGTTGAAAGACCTGAAACTTGTCATGACCCCAAGGCATAACATCACTGATGAGGTGATCTTGTGCACTCGCAGGAGTATATTCGTGACAGATTTCAGGAAAATAGGTTTCTTTAGTCTAGTAACTGTTATTGCTCTTTCCCGTATCTATGATGGTCGGGATTTCTTCTTAACATTCACTTAAACTTGTTAAGTCGGTTACTAGCTGTTTTATCCAGTTTCTTTTGCTTACAGTATGTCCCGTGACTGTTAAATTCGCCAATCCCTCTTTCTTTATTATGTGTCGTAGAAATTTGATCTGTTTCATTATTAATATAAATATAAGTTTCCTTGTCATTTCTATTTACCTTAAAACTTCCTTACTATTCACATGTTCAATTCATGGAATTCTTAGCATTCATCAGTAGAACTACATTTTTTATTGTTTTAAGTTCCTTCTTTATCTATGGAGAGATTGTCCATAATTCATTGCTCTATATGACAGGGGTGGTCAAACTTGCTTAATGTAGGAGCAACATATGATAAAGTTAAGATGTTTGAGAGCTGCAAGACATTAACAAAATTTGCACAGACGCTTTTGTTACATACACATTAACATTAAATTGGGGCCTCAATTAATACCAAGTAAATAATTATAAAGCATGGCATGTTTATTATTATTTAACTTTTATATTGACTGTGATGAAGAAAAGAGTTCAACCAACATATTTCCACGAGTCACATATGAAAGGTCAAAGAGTCGCATGTGGCTCGCAAACCGTGGAGTTTGGATATTACCTATCAGTTCAGTACTCTTTTTTTCAAACGTTATTTTCCTAAGGTGACTGTTTCTGGCAAAATGTGCTGTAGATATGCAGAAGGTGATTATGTCTCTTTAGTTGAGATAAGTCCCATGGGTCACTTGACAGACCGCTAAGCATATTTCATGTATTTTTCACGAACATTAAATGGATCATTTCTTTCATGTACATCATTGTCATAAAGCAAAGAAGGAAATTTTAAACCTGCATAAACTTTTATTTAATATACAAAAAAATATATATATACAATATATTTATATGTAAATTATCATCAAATAGACAGAAAGCAATGATCTCACTTTGGTGGAGATCAGTCATATGGGTGACTTGACACACCAATAAGCATATTTCATATATTTTGCATGAACATTGAATGAATCATTTCTTTCATGTAAATCATTGTCCTAAAGTAAACAAATAAATTTAAAACAGTATGTACATTATTCGGACTATTGTCCTCATCTTTGTTGCCATTTGTACAAAGTTTTGGCCGTTGTACGCTCCGGCCTTCTTCAGGTGCTAGTAATTTCGAACCGAACACTTTATTACAATCACTTGGGTATATCATTCTTATTCCTTGAGTAGTAATGTCTCCATTGAAAGTCATGAGTCATCTCCCTCTAACCCTGCAAGTTACTTGTTCACTACTGCTGTAGCCTGATATTGAACTCAAATAAAGTTCCTGTGATTTGACTTTGGGTCAAATCACATGAACTAACTAATGTCTAAAATCCACTGGGCCATATTTCCTTAAGGACAATAGTCCGAATAATGTAATTACTGTAAATAGTAGCTCATCTGAGCAATATAAACAAATACTAAATTTAAAGCTTGTATCGGTTTTTAAATTTCTGTTTTGGAATTAGTTATGCAAAGTGTTTTAATTATTGTATATGGTTGCTTTGAACTAATTTTCTTATCTTTGGTATTTTTTTTATTTTTATCTCAACATTTCGTCTATGTACTCTATGACTTTCCGCCATTGTCTGTTGTATTTTATGTCGGCGAATCTTTTTTCCTGAAAAGCATGTGTATCTTTTTCATCATGTCCGATGTTTGCGTTTGCGCGTTTCTGTGTTTCTCTTCTGACCTCTGTGGTGAACTCATGATCTCTCATTGTACATGTTCCCTCCTCTCGATTCCTGCCGATGGACGTTTCTAATGTCTATTCTCGGTTGGCCGAGCGAGTCATTTAACCATAGAATGTATGCAAATTCTTTCAACTTTCATATTTGCCAACAGGCACCCAAAGAAGAAAAATCCGAAGTGAGAGATTAATCTGAACTGATCAAATACAGTTGTTAAAAAATGTTGTTTATTTTCGTCTGTCAGTTTGTAAAATTTTTCTCATGTCCAGATTCTATGGAAACTCTTCTGTCAATTAGAAACACCCATTTTAATATCTGTACACGTCATATAATTTTAAAATCAAGATTTTATGAATTTCGACGGGTGTACTTTTTAGATATTGGTGTTTAATTTATGAAATCGAAAATATTATAATCTATATTATCAATTTTCTAATTTTACTTTCTTTGTCAAGTTTCTAGTTCCACAAATCTGGACTCTAATGATTTTTACACACTTCCAAGTGTGCAGATTATTAATGGTACAGTTATAACTTCATGTTCCGGAGCTAGTTTAGTTTTCACATATGATGGTTCTATTATTTTTTTCAACTTTTAATTTTCTTAGTGATGTTATTTTCTTTGTTTGGCATCTTTATTATTATTATTATTATTATTATTATTATTATTATTATTAATAATAATAATAATAATAATAATAATAATAATAATAAACTTGCTTATTAATTGATATGGCTTGTCCAGCGGATTGTAACATAGCAACCAAGGAATTCGAAAAACTGTCAAAATATAAAAACCTGGAAACTGAAATCGAAGAAAATTTGGAAATTGAAAACAAGTATCGTACCAGTGATAGTAGGCACTTGGAGTGATAAAAAAATGGAACAAAAAAAAAAAAAAAAACACAATGAAAGAATCCCTGGAAACCCCAGCTTAAGAGATATACAAAAACCTGTTTTGTTAAGTACAGCCCACACACTAAGGAGAACTTTGTCTATGTTAACGCTAGGGATGTTAAGGATATATGAAACACATAAAATGGAGTTCTAACAACACACCACGACCTGCCATAGGTTTTCCTGCAGACTTGGTAGGTAGCGCGACCATAGCAAAAATCAATTTATAATGAAAAATGACAAAACAATAATAATAACATCCTTGGATTATTGTTGTGGACGTTTCATTCCGGGTTCCAAAAAGAGACCTAATGTCCGAAATGGCGTCATGACTTTTTTCACTGATCATTTTTTGTAAAAAAAAACAAAAAAAAAACTCTAAGATCGCGCACATTTTACATAGCTAAAGCGTTCCGTAATGTGTGAGCTGTACTTGTGAGTACAATTTTTTGTATTTCTTTAAAGACCTGAGCAATCAGGAATCGCTTCAATGGGTCCATTGGGACCTTTTCCAATCAACTCGAGAGTTTAAATACAATTGAAATTATTGATGTCCTCATGTGCTACAGATTTACACTTCAAGATTCTTGTATTTAATAGTATTTTTAAGAACTTAAAATATACATTACATGAATTTATTGCCAACTAAATTTTATTTATTCATTGCTGGTAATACCTTTTTCTTTTCAACAATTTATTGTTGTTTTTTATATAAGTTTTGTGTCTAGTAATACTTTTTTCTTTTCGAGTATCAAGATTCATTGGGATTTGCTTTTCTTAAGGGCAGGGTTCCCAAGTCCTACCCTGTTATTTAACGCATAACTGGAGGGAAGGGATGGATTAATACCTTTCTCAAGAGTACCAGTACTTAAGTGAATGCAGGGTATTCAACTGGAATTTGAACTCGGCTCACCGATTTCTCTTTCCGAGCCGATATCCATTGCACCACAACGCACATCCGTCACTAAACGCTTACAGCACCTGGTATTCCCAAGCGGTCTGTTAGGACTGCTATGTCAATAAGAAAGCACATACTGGTATTATTACTATTATCATTATTATTACTATTATCATTATTATTATCATTATTATTCCGATGAATAAAAACAGCATATAAAGTATCCAATATTCCATGATACAAAATAAAAATTATAACAGAATATTATCGTAATGTTAGAAAATTCGAAAATTATTCTTCCGTTAATAAAAATCTAGCAAGGTTGATAGATTTTGCTTCGAGTAATATGTCTTGCTATTTCTACTAAGTTTTTGTGTCTGACACAAAAGCTTAGATTTATTAGAAATAACATTTTATAAAACATGTAAAATCTTTTGAGAATAGAATTGCTAATGATGTTATCTGTGTGTGTGTGTGTATTGAGGTGGGAAAAGAAAGAACACGCACATCACAGAGATTCACACACACACACACACACACACACACACACACACACACACACACACACACACACATTATAACAGAATATTATCGTAATGTCAGAAAATGCGAAAATTATTCTTCCGTTAATAAAAATGTGTGAATCTCTGTGATGTGCGTGTTCTTTCTTTTCCCACCTGAACACACACACACACACACACACACACACACACACACACACACACACACACACACACACACAATTAATGGCTGATCTGACATTATTTACTAAACTTAATCACGCAAGGCATCCCCAGTGATCAGTGAAGGAATAACTAAATTAGGTACTTCTACTTTTTCACAATAATTCGCCTTACCTAAGTTTTAAAATAAATTTTGATAAAGAAAAATGTTTTCTTGAACCTTTAATTTTAGCTTTAATTGAAAGTTAAAAAAACAAAACAACAAACAAACAAACAAAAAACAAGATTTTTTACCAAAATTTCGAACGCGTTAGAAAGGATTAACAATTTTTTTTAAATATGAAAATTTCCTTTGACCTTTCCTAATAACAAACATTTTTAACGTAAAAAACTTCGTTTTTATTTAAGTTTGTGGTCATTTTCTTTATAATATACTTTCAGTGAATTAGTGGAGGTACATAAAAATTATCAAAAGTCTATAAAGTTAGCTTGCTGAAATGAACCGATCAAAATCTAATCAAATTATCCCATAATCCAGAAGATCATCGGAGTGTTTACCCGGTTGATACCTTCATAGCATTTCACGGGACAAAGGGGTTAGCTGTGCCTATTTTTCGCTAAAAATAACACCGTACCAGTAGAAAGTAGTGATACTTTTCTTTGCCTTTTGGAAGAAATAGAGTCATGCTTTTCCCAATGCTAATGAAGTAAACATGAAGAAACTCACTCGTACTTTGAACTCGGTGCACCGATTACCATTTCTCGTTCTGTTTATCGTTAGGCTAACTCCGAAGAACTGATATCGAGACAGTGAAAGATAGGTTGTCGAATCAACTGATTTGTCGTTTACTTGTATTGGAATGTATATAATGGCTCGCAACAAACGTGCATATTTACGTGTGTGTAGGTGTGGAAGAAGGAGTGCAGAATTGCAATGAGACATACAATCAGACAAGCAGATAAATCGTGGGATTTATTTGTTGGAAAGAAAACGAAAGAAATACGTAATTGAGAAAGAAGGCGAAGACGCTGAAAGGTATAAGAAAGAAAGAAAGAAAGAAAGACAGAAAATGTAGGTGAAAAGAATGTATTTAATGTGGGTGTTAGTGTAGACAGAAGTCCCCTCAATCTAAACCACTCGGTCGGCAATCACTCACTCAGTGGATAATATATATATTATATAATAAAGAGGTGGCTGCTTTTCCCGTGACTATGAAGTGGGGAAATCGTAAGTATATCTGAACAGCAGTAGCAGCGTCAGTAAAAAAAAGAAAAAAAAAGAAAAAAAAAAGAAAAAAAAACGAAAAAGAAAAAGAAAAAAAACAAATAAGAAGAGTAGAAGAAAAGATCAAATAGAGAGAAAGAAGAAAAAAAAGCTTCACCGTTGGGGTGGTTACACAGGTAGGAGAAAAAAGTGCGCGTATGTGTGTAGGGTCGCAGGCAAGCGTGGTTGTTAGAATAGGACGACGACGGAGATGAGAATTGGAGGGGAAAAAGAATATTATGGGAGAGAGAGGGCAGAAGACAGGATGAAAAGAAGTGAGAAGAGAGTGAGAAGAAAAGGGAGTCAGAGGGAGATACAGAGAAAGAGGAAAGAGAGAAGAGATATGACTGAGATAAATGCATAGGCAGAACGAGCGAGGAAAAAGAAAGGAGATATAGAAATAGAAAAACACACAGACAAAAAAAAGGAAGAAAGAAAGCAAGTTAACACACACACACACACACACACACACACACACACACACACACACACACACACACGCAAGAAAGAAAAACAGACTAGGATTTATTGGTGAAATGATTTTTTAAGGGTTTGTCTAAACAAGAAAGAAAGAATAAAGGGTTGAAAGAACATTAAAAGGAGGAAGGTAAAAAAAAAAAGGTAGAATAATTAGAGATGTGTGTGTCTGTGTGTGAGAGAAAGAGAGAAGAGAGTGAAAGAAAAGGGAGAGAGTTACAATGCAAGTAGAAAGAAAAGGAAAAACAAACGGAAAGTGAGAAGGGAAACGAAAGAGGATGTTAACAGAGACATTGAATGACCGAGAAAGGTAGATACGAGGGAAAACATTAATCGGGACAAAGAGCGATAGAGAGGAAAAGAGTGATAGAAATACAGAATAAGAGAGAAAGAGAGAGAGAGATTAAAAAAACTGAAAGTGGTGGGAGAGAGAAAGAGAGAAAGAGAGAGAGAGAGAGAGCGAGAGAGAAAGAGAGAGAGTGAGATAAGTGAGGGGGGGTTAAATTCAGAGAAAAAACAAGCTTTTTGCGAACCACTTCGTTATCTTTCCAGAGATACAAGTCGGATTTATTGCAGATTTTATACTTTTTTCTGTCTATAGTGTTTTCTATTTCATCCACAGTCCACACTTAACCCTGTTCGAGTGTCCGTCAAACCATTCGCTTGTCTGCCCCTTCTTTAAATCTGACTCTCAACTTGTCCGTTTTTCACCTTTCTTCTTTCTAGTCTGACAATCACTGCTATTGCTACAGGCATTATTAAACTTAAAAGAAGAAAAAGGAAAATAAAAGCTGAGACGTTTAAAAAGCCTTTTTTTCCCCCTCTACTCTCGGATATTTTAATCAGATTGACACTGCGTTTCACACAGTTAGGTCAGGTGAACCCGAGGAAAAATTGATATTGTATCGTCCTTTAACGTTCGCTTAGGAAAATTTCAAAAAAAAAAGAAAAGAAAAAAAAAAAAAGAAAAGAAAAAAAAGAAAAGAAAAAAAGGAACATCCTCCTCAAATCTAGAAGTATGATGTCGACAAAAAGCAGAAGACAGACAAAAAATTAAAAAAAAAAACAATAAAAAAAGGGAAAAGGAATGAAAGAAGCCAAAAATAAAAAAAAAAATTAAAAAAAAATAAAAGAGTGAAGAACAGACTGACTCCCACCAGGAATTAAGGTTTCTTGCTTCAATAAATATATTCTGAAAAATTAATCCTCCTTATCTTTTGATTGCAGCTATAATAAATCTGGGTGGCCGGGTTTTGTAGATCGATCACTTTCCGAAATTTCTCACTTTTTTAGTTCATTCCTTTTCCTCCTCCTAAGCGACCGTTAAATGGATTGTGCCTGCGGATACAAAACAAAAAGACCAGAAGGGACAATAACGCCAACAACAATAACGACAATGAAAGACTTTTTCTTCAAAGGAACTTTCTTGGGAAAATAATCATCTTAAAAAGAAATTAAGTTCAGTTATTAAAAAAAAAAAAAAAAAAAAAATGAAAAAGTAGATTAAAAAAAAAAGTTTCGATAGATAGAATAACTAAATAAAGAAAACAGCGTAAACAATATGTATCTTTTACAGATATAATTTATTTGTATACTTAAACAATAAACATTCAAATTCAGATTCGTGTACTTACACGCTCATTCATTCTCAGACCACAATACAGTTTTGTCACACGAAGCACGATTTATTTTAAGCGAAAATATATCGTTCAAATATATTGTTTATACTTCATATCAGTGTTACCTGGAAGCAGTAGATCTCGTGAGCACTAGACTACTATTGACCAAATTCGTCAATAAGGTATTAATTAGTTTCTGGGTTACTTATCTCTTGTTCGAACGCAAAGCATCTGTTTTGAAGACTGACGTGTTTATCAGATGCGCCACGGTCTTTCTACACGCTACGTTTACTTTGTGCTACTCCGTCGTCGCATGGAAGGACTTTGTATGTCCTAGTGATTTCAGAAAAGAAATTCTTCCTTCCTTCTTTCAGTGGACTTTTTAATTATCCAGGTGTGTTGGATACCTGACGAAGGACTGCCAGCAAAGGTAAGTAAGGATATTCAAATCTGTTACCTGTATTTAACACTGTATTACCTTTGTAAATGTTATGGACTTTTTTTAAAGATACTTTTAATAACTTGATATTTAAAAGGACCAGTGTCGTTCCAACCGAATGAGGGACTACTACTACTACTACTACTACTATTACTACTACTACTAATAATAATAATAATAACAATAATAATAACAATATAAAAACCTGGAAATTCTAAATAGAAAAATGTGGAAATTGAAAACAAGAATAGTATCAGTCAAAATAGGTGTGCTTGAAATTATATATATATATATATATATATATATATATATATATATATATATATATATATATATACAACACAACAACACATAGAAAAATCCCTGGTAATCCTAGCTTAAGAGAAATACAAAAGATTGCCTTGATAAATAACAGCCCACACGCTAAGAACTTTGTCCATGTATCACTAGAGATATTATGGAAGTTAGAAAAACAAAACATGAAATGTAATTGTAGCCATAACTACATTACACCACTACTTGCCTTAGGTCTTTCCGAAGATTTGGTAGGTAGTGTGACCCATAGCAGAAATCAAAGGATAATAATAATAATAATAATAATAATAATAATAATAATAATAATAATGATGATGATGATGATGATGATTCTTACAAAAGAAATAATTAAAACTTATTACTCTTAGACTAGACGAGAATTTAAAAAGAAATAATGGTCATAACAAAAATATATAGCAATACAAAGTGATAGAATTCTTGTAAACAATCGCTCACAAAATCAGGTAGTTGGTAAAAAAAAAAAGCCGTTGACAAAGCAAGGGATAGAATATAAAGGGAAAACAAAGTAAAAACAAAACTTTATATTCATAATAGTAAGAAAAACTAAAAAAAGGAATATATACCAATTATAGATGTGTGCATATTGTGAAAAGGTGTTTAGCATGCATCCCTTATACAACGAACTTTCTTCAGGACCATAGAACAAAACGTTTTGCGTATAATACAAGTTGCTCACAACCATTGTAGTAATTGTCATTCCCTTTAATACAGGGGCTTGAAAAGCAGGTATAGAATAGGTATTATACCAGTAAAGTGACCCTAAGATTCATTTAATACGAGAATTCATTTAATTCGTTAATATCATTTTATATTTTCATAATTTTTATTCCAATATATTTATTACTAGCAGTATAGCCCGGTGTAATGAAAGCTTTAAAAGTAATTCATGGTCCTGGAGCTCAGACTCTTTGGACGTTGGCACGAAAGACTAAAAAGCAATAGTTGTTTCTAGTTAAAGCGAAACCGTAGACAGAAAGAAAAATGAATGGATGTAAGTCAAATTTTGATTTCCTGGTATCGATTTATATATATATATATATATATATATATATATATATATATATATATTTTATCGATTTTCTGCACTATTCTAAGAACTGCAACCTTGAAACTTCTGAATATCGTTTCTTATGTCTTTATCTATGAGTATCAAATTTGATTAAAATCGGACCACTCCTTCTATAACCCGATTTTTTCGATTATCGATTTTCGATAATTGTTGGGGTACATCGACCCAAAACCTAGCTAAAAACACTCGCAGACGCATATAGTACAACTGTGTAAATTTTCAAGAAAATCGGTTCAGCCGTTTCGGTGTTTATAGGTAACGGATACACACACACACACACATACACAGATACACACCCACACATACAGATACACACACACACAAAGTTTCATTTATAAATAAGTTTAGATATCTTTTATTTTTTTAATAAAAAATACTATAATCTGTAAACGCTGAGGGCAAACTGGTCGAACATTTGAGGGATTGATGTGTTTCTAATTATTGTTTATTATTGATATGTTATCTCTGATATGTTTTTATAATCAATATAATACATTTTATGTGTACATTTCGGCTTTTATTGCTGTATATCTACTTCTGCATCCCCTGTACTTTTAAAAAATTGAACAAAATAGTTGTATCATCAAATTATAAATAGAATAAAAACAAATTAAAATAAAAGTAATTATCACTTAATAATAATCAGAACTAGTCCTGCTCAAATAATTAAATCGTTCTTCTTCGTGTACCGTGTCCCTTCAAGACGTAGGCGATCATGGCACTGCCTCTTGTCGCTCTCAATATTTTTTCTCTTGGTATCTCTCCCTAAACCCTGCTCCGCCATCCATTTGCCAAGGCCTATCAAGTAGGTCTCGCGCTTCTTTCCTTCTATCCATCCCGTGAGTATTAAATTCTCCCGGCTATCCTTCCTCATTACGTGTTCCAGGAACCTCATCTGTCTCTTCCTGATGTTAAGTATGAGTGTTCGTCTCGTTTGCATCCTCTCTGACACTTCATCATTGCCCACGGGCTCATTCCATGGTATCCTCAGAATCCTTATGAGGCTGTGGATGCCATGGACTCATGGTCATCGAAGGATAAAAATGAACAAAACGCAACTACAGGGTTTCTTGATGCGCTGAGAACTCAGAGTTCGAACTCTGGAGACTAGACTCTAAATTATAAATGAGAAAACAAATCTGAAAAACAGAAATATAATAATGACATTAGGCCAATTTATATTTATTTTGTAAAGATGAATACAAACAGGCATACATACATACATACGTATATACGTGCATAATGGCAGTCAAATACCCGAATTCAGTGTTTACCTTCTTTTAGACCGGTCACCAACCAATGCTGAAACAGCATGGTCTTCCCAACAGTTTATCTCATAGCTAGTGGGGGTGGGAGAAAAGATAGATTGGTACTTTTCCTAAGGGGATTTGCGTAAAAGTGAATTTAATGAACGACTAGAATTCGAACCCATCTAACCGATCTCTGGTCTTTTAACACATACACTAGTCGCACATTCATATACATTCATGAATACATACATTCATGAATACATACATCCATGAATACATACATACATACATACATACATACATACATACATACATACTAAAAAAATGAGCAACCCACTGAACCAATCATAGAAGTCACAATTCATTGGGACTTTACAATTCATACTGACAGATATACAAAAAATTAATAGACTAAACGTAGTAATTAAAAACTACAAACAAATAAAATGTCCCTCCCTCTTGATATGGCAGTGACACTAGATAAAAATATAATTGTTAAAGAATATCGATTCGTTTTTTACGGTTTATCAACCTTTTTTTTAGATTATTTAAAACCAGAAAATATTTTAGATATCTGTTTTAGATAATAATGATTTAGTGATACAAGTCTTCCTAATTAACCCATAGCGGGGAAGAGAAGAGGTGGATTCATATCTTTCGCAGGAGTATTTGGACCTAAATGAATGTAATGAACTTGACTGGAATTGAAACTCGGCTCCTTGATTAACAAGACCGAGTCATTATCCATCAGACACTTGGAAATCCAAGCTTACAGCACTTGGTATTTACTAGCGGTCACCCATCTAGGTACTCATCAGGCTCGACGTTGCTTAACTTCAATGATTCTATGGCAACTGGCATTTCAACGTGAAGTGACCGTAAACCTTGTCAAAGAATATGCTAAAATGAATAAATATAAGTATTTTGGAATTGAAGCAGAAATCATTGGCATCTTAAAATACTGTTCTAGATATAACAATTGGAATCTTAGATATGGTTAAAAAAAAAGTAGGTACAGACAAACATTTTAACAAGGAAGCCTGTTTACAATAGGTTAAAAAACATCGTGCTGTGTGGAACAGCTCATCTATTAAGGATTGTGTTATTAAAGAAAATATAAACACTGTTACATGTACAAACAGAACGCATATATTTATAACCTTGCCTTATCCCATGATGTGCGTTGTGGTGCATTGGATATCGGCTCGGAACGAGAAACCGGGGAGCCAATTTCGAAATCCAGCCGAATTCATTGCATTCACTTACTCGCAAATACCCTTGGGAAAGGTATTAATCCGTATATTCCTTCCAGTTATGGGTTAAATAACAGGACAGATTCGGTTCTATAGCCTTGGTTGGCAACCAGTCTACCGCAGAAAGCAATGGCAACCTACTGTGGGATAATCTTCTGCCCAGTCGGTCATGTCTCTTTCGAGACATGATCGCTCAAGCATGTATCACGTATGGCACTTAACTGACTGACTGACTTATCCTAGGACTCGGGTAATAATTCAGAAAGAGACTATACTGGACAGAAATAATAATAATAATAATAATAATAATAATAATAATAATAGGATGCAGTATATTAAAGAGGAAAAGTCCTACCTATATATCGAGGCTTATAAAATGTTAACAGAATCTAAAATAAAACTAAGGAATACAGAAGTTGTAACTCCAAGCTTCAATTTATGAAAAGATGAAGTGACTACAGGTCTCTTCAAATTTCCAGCACTTTCCTCAGTATCCTTACTGAATCTCGCAGACATTTCGTGACATGCTTTGTACATTTTTCTTTACAGTTTGTAGAACATTTACACTAGAGCAATTACATAATATCCAGATGCCATTGATTGGAATTGAAATTACATTAAGATAGCGATTTTGAAAAACAATCATTTTTTTTTTAGATGGAGCTTAAAAACACCGAACTTGAGAATTTTCCAGATATTTGAATTAAATGGTAGAGATGCAATATTTAAATTATTTTTTATTAATAAAAGTTGTCGATTCTTTTGTTATTATTTATTAAAAACGCGTGGTAAAGTAAAAAAAAAAAAAAAAGAAACAAATGTAACGCAAATATTCGTTTCTTTCATAGAAAGAAACGAATTACATCGTAGAAATAACTCCCCAAACAAATTCGTAATCAGTGGCTTTTTAAACCAAGGCGTAGCCATAAAGAACCAAAAGTGTTTAGATTTATTTTAATCCATTAATGCCCACTATTGGTAGAAACTTATAAATTAATACTTTTATATCGTCCATCAGTTGATGCGAACCTCCAGCATAAAAACTCGAAATTGAAATCATTTGAAGAAGGCCGGAGCGTACAAGGATGAGGACAACAGTCCGAAGATGTAAATATTGTAAACTAGCAGTATAGCCCGGCATTGCTCGGGTGTAATGAAAGCTTTAAAACTAAACCATGGTCCTGGAGTTCAGACTGTTTGGACGTTGGCACGAAAGACTAAAAGCAATAGTTGTTTCCTTTTAAAGTGAAACCGTAGACTGAAAGAAAAATGAATGGATATCAAATTTTCTGCACTATTGTAAGAACTGCAACTTTGAAACTTCTGAATATCGTTTCTTATGTCTTTGTCTATGAGTGTATCAAATTTGATTAAAATCGGACCACTCGTTCTATAACCCGATTTTTCGTTTATCGATTTTCGATATTTATCGGGGGTACCTCAACACAAAACCTAGCTAAGATTACTCGCAGACGCTTATAGTACAACTGTGTAAATTTTCAAGAAAATTGGTTCAGCCGTTTCGGAGTCTATATGTAACGGACACACACACACACACACACACACACACACACACACACACACACACACACACACACACACAGAGTTCCATTTATAAATAAGTTTAGATAGATAATTACAATATAGACAAATAGTCTAATTAGCTTACCTTTGTTTACTAATATAAACTATTTTGTCTGCAAAGTCAGTGCATGGTCATTAAAATGCCCAGTTATACAAATATGAAGGAAGGCTCTAAGTCCAATATTAGAAACCTTTTTCTTTGTATTTTGTGAATTTGGTTAGAGGTTTAGTAATCATCAATCATGGTCGTTAATGAGTGGAGAGTTTTCCGTTTGGTGGTATAAAATTTATAAACTAGTGTTATACTTTTTAAGTGGTTTAATCCAGAGTACGATAATCTCACATTTCTTTGGTACCAGGTGAACTTTGGAAAGAAACGACACATGTTTTTTGTCAGGTAAACTTTGGAAAGAAACCAGACATATTTTTTTTATACCAGGTAAACTTTGGAAAGAAACGAAACATATCTTTTGTACCACGTAAACATTAAGATGTGCGTTGTGGTGTAGTGGATATCGGCTCGGAACTAGAAATCGGAGAGCCGCGTTCGAATTCCAGTTGAATTCCTTGCATTCATTTACGCGCAAATACCCTTGGAAAAGGCATTAGTCCGTTAAATATGGGTTAAATGACAGAACTGATTGGGTTCTTTAGTCATGTCTGGCAACTAGTCTACCGCAGAAAGTAATGGCAACCTATTGCGGGATAATCTTCTGCCCAGTCAGTCATGTCTCTTTCGTGACATGATCGCCCAAGCGTGTATCACGTATGGCACTTAACTGACTGAAACATTGGAAGGAAATGAGACATGTTTTTTTTTACCAGGTAAACTTTGGAAAGAAATGAGTCATGTTTTTTATACCAGGTAAACTTTGAAAAGGACGAACCTCTAAAGTTAATATAAAATTGCTTCGTTGACTATGACTGAACCCTTATAACTCATTTGTCCGCCTTCCTTCTGAAATGTCAGTAATACTAAAAATAGGTTTAAAGTGATCTGCTATCATATTATTGAATTTATTAAATAAATCAATTACATCTATTATTAATTTCTGACTATTTAAAACTATTTGCTTTTTGTTATACTAATAGTATCACACGAGCAGAGGTTAAATCTAATTTAGTTGTATTCACTTTCGTCCAAATGCCCTTGGCAACGCATGAATCCATCGTTTTTCTCCTATCTATGTGTTAAATAGCGGCATACATAAGGGTCTCGAGACTTGCGTTTCAACCACTCTAGGAGAAAGAAAACTGTAATCTAAACCGTAGAGGAAACCACTCTACTATCTTTTCCATGAAGTCATATTAATTCACAATAATAAAGAAAAGGATTCTGTGGAGATCCATGATCACTTACATCCTGCATTAGGAAATATTACATGTA
Source organism: Ascarosepion bandense (assembly GCA_037127315.1). NCBI lineage: Eukaryota > Metazoa > Mollusca > Cephalopoda > Sepiida > Sepiidae > Ascarosepion > Ascarosepion bandense. The sequence continues at coordinate 1,050,924 of JBBBDQ010000758.1, read as the reverse complement.
ATATTATTCGATTACTTAGATGAAACAATTTCAATTATTATTTTTTGTTGAATATTTCATATTATTTCACTTTATTTTTACAAACGTGGTATTAGATGTAATATTATTCGAATAAGATGAAGCATTGTTAATTATTATTAATTTTGTTGATTAGTCTCTTCATTGTATTTCTGTCTCATTTAGGTATCAGATGTAATAGTATTCAAATTTAATAAGTATGTAATAGTATTCAAATGTAATAGTATTCAAATAGTATTCAAATAGTATTCAAATGTATTCAAATAGTATTCAAATAGTATTCAAATGTATTCAAATAGTATTCAAATAGTATTCAAATGTATTCAAATAGTATTCAAATAGTATTCAAATGTATTCAAATAGTATTCAAATGTATTCAAATAGTATTCAAATAGTATTCAAATAGTATTCAAATGTATTCAAATAGTATTCAAATGTATTCAAATAGTATTCAAATGTATTCAAATAGTATTCAAATGTACTCAAATAGTATTCAAATAGTATTCAAATGTATTCAAATAGTATTCAAATGTATTCAAATAGTATTCAAATAGTATTCAAATGTAATAGTATTCAAATGTAAAGCATTGCTAGTTATTATGTACAGTTATGTAGTAGTGTTGTTTTCATTGTTGTTTCCATCTTGTTTCTGTTGCTTTTTATATTGCAAATATATGTCTCCTGCAAGATTCAAACTCAAATATCAATATGCAACGGAGAGATGTGCAAGGGTGCGTAATCAATGACATTAATACTGAGGCTCATTGATAGTTTTGCGTTTTTCAATATCATATTATCTTTCTGAACTGACTTCATGATCGTCGTATTTCTACTTAGGAGCTTACATTTCCGTCATAACAGCTTCATCGGGTAAACTCCTCCTCCTCGTTATCATCATCATCATCATCATCATTAATTGTCGGGAGATCTGAGAGCAGAAAAAAACAGACTTTTAAAAAAAAATTCTTACCCATCATGATCTTTTTGGTGTGCTTTCAGATAACTGCCACGAAATATGGTATGAGTCGCCCTCGGTTCGTTCACTAGACTCTCAGGTTTTGACTTCAGAATTATACTTCTCCAAGGCTATAGGATCCAGTTTGCCATACTATTTACCCGAAAAAAATAAAGATTCAAACATTTCCCAAGGGTATTAGCTTGTACGTGAATATTATGAACGCGACTGGGATTCGAACTCTGCTCTCCAATTTCTCAATCCAGGCCGCTATCTATTATTTCACTGTGCCGAGTAATGTAGATAGGCCAAGCGGCGACAATCACTTAAATAAATTAATATTTGCACCAAACGCCTGATTTGCTATCATCACACTTATAATATTAGTGGCAGTATTAATCAGCTTCCTTAGATGAAGAATTCTTAGCTATTATTGTATGAGTTGTATTTCTTTCATCTTATTTCTACTGCTTCTTATCGCAACTACCAGTCCATCCAGTCAATAGTAAGTCAAATAACGTGGTCGGAAAATGAAAAAAATAACACTTTAATAATGGCTTTCATAACAACAATAATAACAATTATTACCACAAATGATAACTGTAGCAAAAATGGTAACTGTAACAAAGATTTTAAAAAATACGTTATGATACTGGTAAGATTTGTTGTCACTTGGAACATCTTAACACGGGCTGAAAGACGAGAAAATCTAGAAAGTGCCATTCTAAGGAACGAAAAAAGTAGAGTATAAATATGATACTTTTAAGCATTGTTATTCACGCACTTAGAACAATCTCAAAGTTTGAAATGAAAATCCGAAGTATAATTGTAACTATCCAGACAACAGCATTACTTTATTCCGTAAGAGGCTTGAGGAAAGTGGTGGACTCATGAGAAGACCTTCTGTTACTTGATCTCAAATGAGAATCACCAGATACTGATGAAGGCCCTGTAGGTCTAAAGAGCATTGCTCTTATATTTTTTTCTTTCATAGAACGTATCCAGACTGAGTACATTCCTTAGTTCCACCAGTTCTAACCTTTACGACTAATACCTGCCATACTACGCACATTACAGCGAACTAACCTCATTCCCTTAATATACCACTAGTAAGATTAACTTCCACTCGAGCAGCTTTTTCACACGAGCCGTTGCTTCGTGGAAACAACTCCCAAGAGAATACTTCCCCGATTACTACAATCTTAACTTGTTGAAGTCTAAGGTTAACCGTTATCATCCTGACATATCCTCATCAACTGTACATTTTACTCTCTAACCTCCTATCTCAAGTGTCCCTTAGGTCTTTACATCATTTTAAAAGACAAAGTATTATTAAGATTTTCTCCGAAGAGGATGCTTCCCTGATCACTAAAACCTTAACTTCATCAAGTCTAGGCTCAACCGATATTTTCCCCACATATCATTATAAACTGTACCTCTTAATCTATAACCTTTTACCTAGAGTGGCTCTTGGGCCTTGTACAATGTAAACATCATTTAAAAGAAAACACAAGCCTCTATGGTCAGCCTGTTATTTGGACGGTTTTGAACGAAAAAATACTGCGTATGATGGTGTATTAAAAATAATTACCAGGAGTTTCAATGATCTATCTTCGACTGAAACCCACGCAAATATAATGACAATAATAAGTCGTTCAAGCGATCCAATCACCCATTCAATTATTTATCTGTTCATCCATCCATTCTGCTGCCCATACGAAACTTCTACTTAAATCAGGGATATAAAGACAATAATTAGACCCTGACGCCACACTACGCAGCAAGATCATTTCATCGGCCATGTTTTTTTTTTGTTTTAATGAATTAATGCTGTTCTTTTTATAACGCTCTCTAATTTTGAAATTATTTCAGCCGTGCTAGTTTTAATACCTTCTCATCCCGTTGAATTATTTTTATGACCTATATTAGCCGTCCAGTCAGTGTAACTATGTTCTTATTTCGATCAATTCAAGAAAATTTAGGTGAAGTAATTATTTGGGGTAAGAAGAAGAAAATAAAGGAAATAAATAAATAGTTATCGTAAAACAATGCGTTTCCGGTTCCTGCAAAAGTCTACTTCGACTCTAAATTCTGACGTCTTTGCCTAAACTCTGAAATTGTATTTACTTTTTTTTTTTTTGCGTTAGAAGTAGATTGATTAGTCCATGATCCGGTTCACACTCTTCCCCGACATCTTGAACAGGAGTAGAGGTTTATCCCCTTTTCCTGTTTAAGATTGGGTTTCCGGTTCCTTCTAAAGTCTTCTCATTCTCTTTCCCTCCCAGTATGCCCCTCTTGCGTCTTAGTAGCATTGGGGGTGAACTGATTAAAAATAACAAAACAACAGCAACACACACACACACACACACACACACACACACACACACACACACACACACACACAAAAACAAAAACAAAAAAAACAAAAAGGACTTGCAACATACTAGATTTCGCTGCACTAGCAGGCTATAAAATACAATTGAATGATACAGAAAACACAAGGAATTATGTAAACTTTCGAGGGCAGCAGTTGTGCCTATTAGGAACATTTGGAACAGTTCTAAAAAGTACAAGAAAAGAAAGAATTAAAAAGTTCAAACAATGATTAAGGCCATCAAGTATTAAAAACAGAAGAAGAGTTAATGAAGGATGGAAGAGACGTTTGGTTACTCGATCACCAGAGTGGATCACCAGTTAATATTTCTGCGAATGAATGAATGAATGAATGAATGAATAATAATAATAATAATAATAATAATAATAATAATAATAATAATAATAAACACTATCAATTAGGGTTGGTTGATTTTTCACCTTTTAAGAAAATCAACATTGCATTCAATCTAAAAGCTGGGATTTGATGTGATAAATACTAACACCAAAAATGAGATTCATAGCTTTTACCAATTTTTGAGCATTTTGTTTTAAACATCGTCTGAAAAATGTACAGAAATGCCTAATTTTCCGTGTTTGTTTTTTACTTGTAAACGGATTGCCAATGTTTATTATTGTTGATATATTATGTATTATGTATTAAATACATTGGATGAAAAATGTATTTAAACAAGAGTTCTATTTCTGAATCACCACAAAGAAATATGCATTTTTTTACTGTATTCGATAAATAAAAATAATCTAAAAAATTGTAAAAGATTACAAAACGGTTACTCAATTAATATTTATTAGATCATAAATGATGAAAAAAATATCCATCAGTATTATGGTATATAATACCATAATACTGATGGACATAAATAATAAGACAATGTTTTAAATTTGCATTGTTTATTGAAAATCACATTTAAACTACTGCACGGTATAATATATTACATCACAATACAGTTAGTATGATTTCCCTTTGAAGCAAATGAAGGTCTTATTTGATAGTACAATAATTTAGTAATAATCTGCTTGTAACATGCATCTTGTTCATATAAAATTTGTAAAGCTTCAGAAGATTATAAATTTTATAAGGCTGTGCTAATCACTGGAATGAAATTACAACGCTACGATTTTGAACCTAAACTTAATCTTCAAACTTATTTCCTCAAAAATGATAAGAAGTTAGAAAAATCTATTTTGTGTCGTTATTTATCATGTAAAATCTCAACTTTCGAATTGAGTGCAATACCACAGTTCCAAAATCGACCTGCCCTAGTCATGATGTTAGCATAAACACGTTTTGTCTTATTTAATAAGTGCGGTAAGTTTGAAGCTTAATGAAAACCTTTCAGTATATTGACCACATTCGACTGTGGTGAATGTGTCTAGTAGGCCTTAGTTAGACTTAGGGTATCACAATAAGTATATTGGGTTTTGTATAATTGTACCTCAGCGTCATTTTATTGGCTTGCTGTTCTCACATTCAATAATAATAATATAAATGATATCATTTGATGAATACAAAATAGCCAAAATTCCTCGCCAAAAACATTATCGATTATTTAACACACAATTATATTTACTTTCAAGTGGCAACACCTGGATTTCATTTTAGTTTTATATTCCATTATATCAAACAGAAAAGTGACACATGACATTATAATGACAACAATAACAGTAATAATAAAAATACTAAATCAGTTAACAGCAGGTGCACACACACACACGCGCACACACACAGAAGCATAATATATATATATATATATATATATATATATATATATATATATATATATATATATATGAGTGTACCATTATTGTAAAAAACGACTGCAAAATATTTGTGAGGATTATATATATATATATATATATATATATATATATATATAACGGTCTTTATTATAATAAAGTGGGGATATATATATATATATTCTTCACTACTTAACGATATATTTATTGCAAAAAAATAAGATAATAAGGTACTGTTAAAGAGCAAACACGCAGTAAGAACTTTCGTAACTGGTAGTAAATTTTAATAACTGGTAGTAAAGATAATCAACTGAGTCGATGCTGCCTTGCTATTTTCTCTCTCTTCAAGAGCGTAACAGGTGGGATATATATATATATATATATTTTTTTTTTTTTTTAATCATATCACCCCGAGCAAGGCGGTAACGCCACTGATGCGCAGGGGGTTACGTAAGGGTAAAAAGAATGGAAAAGAGAAAGCCGGAAACCACATCCTAAACAGGAAACAAGGGATGAGCCTCTTCACCTGTTCAATAGATGTGGGTGGAGTGTGAACCGGGCGATAGTTTAGTCTATCTACTCCAATTGAAAAAAAAGAATAATAAAGGAAAAGTGTGAAAAGATTGGAAAAGAGAAAACCGGAAACCGCATCCTAAACAGGAAACAAGGGATGAGCCTCTTCACCTGTTCAATTGATGTGGGTGGAGGGTGAACCGGGCGATAGTTTAGTCTATCTACTCCAATTGAAAAAAAAATAAATAAGGAAAACAGTGAAAAGATTGGAAAAGAAGAAAACCGGAAACCGCATCCTAAACAGGAAACAAGGGATGAGCCTCTTCACCTGTTCAATAGATGTGGGTGGAGTGTGAACCGGGCGATAGTTTAGTCTATCAACGGTCTTTATTATGATAGGGAGTATAAATAAAAGTCAACATTGAGGTCAACACCCAGCGGCGACTGTCTGTTTCATGCTTAAAGAAAATCATCAGGGTGATGAATTCAATTTACATTTTTTATTATTTAGATTCGTTTTACCCCGACATTGAGCACTTTAACCCATAAATATAGAATACCTTATAATATAAAAATAATAATAATAGTAACAATAATATATATATATATATATATATATATATTATTTCCATACATATATATATATATATATATATATATGTGTGTGTGTGTGTATGGAAATCTTACGGAACGTTACGAAATGGTATTAACCGACAAATTTATTTCAAATTTATTTGTTTTGGCATTATTTTTTTATAAATATTCATAATTGAGTGGGTATTCTGTTTTTCTATAATTAAACAGTGTATTTATATATAGCCACCTACCTGAATATACGAGAGATCACGTTATATCCTGCTTGGAGATGCATATTTTCCTAATAAGCTACACATGCATACGAAGGGATACGGACGCTGAAATTGTAATCTTTGGAATATAATTTGTTTTTAATGAGCTTGAGTATATAATCTATCCAATATCATCCAGTTTATTTTTATTTTTTCATTTTTTTGCCTATATTATTATCACTTTTTGTTTAAAACATCCCTCATTCTGAAAATAGAAGATCCGCAAAAAAAAAGAAAAGAAAAAAAAGATGTTGTAATGACCTGTACGCAAATTTACAATACTCTTAAATATAATTAAAAGTATTTACATTTCAAACAAACCTTCTCTCTGCCAATGTATAGTTACATCAACGAAAATATTTCTTCCGTTCGATGAATTCTAAATAGAACGAAAGTTTGTCATTAATTTTTTGACTTTGCACTGATATATAAAAATTTCTATATAATTTTCTTTCTCCTTTTATACATGTATACAGAGTCGGTGCAAGGGTCTTGTATACACCTCCGAATCTATGATACAGAAATGCCACTCTATTATATCTCAGTTTTCATAAGGTCAGTCAGTCAATCAGTCAGTTAAGTACCATACATGATACACGCTTGGGCGATCATGTCTCGAAAGAGACATGACTGACTGGGCAGAAGATTATCCCGTAGTAGGCTCCCATTCCTTTCTGCGGTAGACTGATTGCCAGCCAAGGCTATAGAACCCAATCCGTCCTGTTATTTAACCCATAACTGGACGGAAGAGACGGATTAATTACCAAGGGTATTTGCGCGTAATTGAATGCAAAGAATTCAAGCCGATATCCACTGCACCACAACACACATCCTTTCATAAGGTTGTATTCATATAAAATACAAACTTTATGTACCATAATGGAGTAGATGCAACATAAGTGAACAATTGAACTAGAAAAATTGAATATAAATGCAGCGTATCTAAACACGATTAAGAAACGTGATGTGGCTTCCCTGTGCCTCTTCTACAAGTACTTTCATGGCTTCTGCTCCGATGAACTTAGAACACTGGTGCCGCCTAAGCAGGAATTTACACGAGATACTAGATTAGCAACTAGGCCCCACCCTTTTACAGTTAAACAGATAAGATGTAACCGTAAATTCTACTCCAACAGCTTCTTTTCTCGCGATTCCCGCCTGTGGAACTCCCTTCCACAAGTCTGCTTTCCCGACAGCTACAATCTCCTGGTGTTTAAATGTAGGGTCAATAGACACCTCCTATCACTCTAACTCCCAATTATTCTCAGAACACTCTCATCTACCCAACCCTCATTCTCGGTATCCTTACCCGCCTATCACCCACCCTATCACCAAGGATTTTTCATGAATTTTAGTTTGATGAAACTTGTTGGGAAAGATTTCCTGGGTCACCGTTTGAATAGAAAAATGAGGGAAAATATTGTTGCCAGTTCAAATAAAAGAATGATATTTATTTAAACGTAATATACACAAATTATAACTGTAATTAGTTATTGTGAAATAAAAGTTCTTCTCTTAGACTGTAATGGAATGTACATTAATATTCTTCTAGTGAGTAAGCGAGAAAGTGGAGTAGAGAGACAAGATCAAAAGGAGTCCGCTGTTGCTTTAGTCAGAAAAACAGGACGACAAGGTTGATTGAATTTTTTTGCCGAGTTGATTGAATATTTGACTTGTATGATGTCGGGTAAGCTCCAGAAGCCCGTGTCTATTCACTGGCGGAAGCCGAACCCATTGATTACATAATTTTATTAAATTGATAATTTTAAATATGCTTGAATATTGCAACAGTCACTGGTGTAGTAAGCAATGCACGCCATGTTTAGGAGCTTGTCTACTGATGCTGTCATTTGCACTTTCTCTTTTCGTTTCTGTGACCCACTTTTATCGTTTCATACCTGCAGAATGCTATTGAAAGTTTAATAGTAATTTGTATTAGTTATAAAGTTTAATCTTAAACTTTTTATATAAAGATTATTTTATTTAAATTTACACTCTGCTTAAAAAAAAAAAATTAAATACTGACCAGCATAAAAAAAAAAACAAAACAAAAAACGAAAAAAAAAAACCCCCCAAAAAACAGTTTTATATGTTGAAGTGATATCAAAGTTTTTAAAGCAAAGGCTTTATGGAAGAATTTTCCTTCCGTTTGTTAGTAAAATTTGAGAGTAGTCTTTTGTAATACTATAAAATGAAAATGTGACAATTCCAATATCCAAGATTCTTTTTTCTTTTTTATGACTCTTTGATATTATAGCAATGTATAATTTAACCCACCCGTTATAATTTCATCCTTTCTTTTAATATCATTTAATTTTTCTCAAACCTCTATGTAAAAAAACAAAAAAAAACAAGAAAGAAAAAATACAGATAAGAAAAATCAAAATCAAAGAACTGGTACCAAAGTCTTGGCCTTCTCACATCGGTGTGAATATTTTGGTCCCAAGTTTTTCAAGTTTAACTGAAGAATTAATAGAAATTGGTTTTTATCGCCGTTAGAAGTAAAGTTAAAGATACAAATCTGGAATTCAAAGAAGATAATTTATTTAACAGCTTCGTTGTTGATAATATTTTTGTTATTTTGTGTTGTATTTTAATTTTTACTTTTAATTCATTTTTTAGAATTTTTCTTAACTTTGATGCAACTGCAAAAAAAAAAAAATTTTTAGTGAAAATTTTAGATGTTTTTAATTAAGTGTTTTTTAAGGGAATATTTATTGATTTTAAGGATTTAATCCTAATAAGTGGGGGCCATAATGGGTTATTTGTTAGCAAATTGAACCATCGAACTTGATGAGCAGAGTTCAAATTCTAACTTTAAATTATTTATTTATTTATTTACTTCCACAATCACCAAGTAGGGTAATTTAGAAATAATTTAAAACAGTCTAACTATTTTTTTAAATTAAGAGAATTATCCGATATTCATTAAATTTTCTGTATATATTCAATATTCATTAATTAATTTTAAAATAAATAGGTTTCTTTTATTAAAAACTGTTAAGAAAGTGTTTTTTGAGGGAACGGACAAAAGCACACCGGAAAGTTGAAAAACGGACAAAATCCCACCACAAGCGAAATTCAATAAATAAAAAATTATATTTTAATGTTCGAGTCTTAATATTACCAATAATTTTAATACTCATTTTAATAAAGTTATAATAAAAGATTACTACATTTTTACGAATAAACATTAAATTGTCAGTTAATATTTATGAATAATTACGTTCTTTAATTCTAAATATGAAAATACATTAAAAATAAAATTATCTTTAATACTTTTTTTGAATTTAGGATTAAAAAAGTTTCTTTGATGAATGTTTCTCAAGAAAGTATATCGGCTTTAATAAAAAAAAATATCGGTTTCATTGCAATATTTTTCTTATTAAAGATTCACTTTTCTTTAATGAATGCTTATTGAATTTTTATGAATAAACATTGCTTCGTAATTAACATATTTATTTACTATACATTGACACTTTCTTTAAACCTAATCAAGAAAATGAATACAGTAAAACTGATATTTTTTTTTAGAAAATATATCGGTTAAAAAAAAACAAAGAAATAAATTGATATTTTTACATAAAAATTAACGGTTTTAATTATTATTCTACTTACTTAGGGTTAACGAACGTTTCTTTAAAGGAAATATACTGTCTGTAATAAAAAGGGAATATCAAGTTTATTTGTTGAATTATTTTTCGTATTTATGATTCTAAAAAGTTTCTTTAACGAATCCTAATTCAAAAATAAATAATGTATCTAAGGAATCCCAAAGTAGATGGCTGGCGGGGCACAGAAGACTAATGTTGGGTTTAATGAGTTTAAATAATAATAATAATAATAATAATAATATGAACGAAAAAAAAACAACAAAAAACAAACCGTATAATGACACCATATTCCGCGAAAATGTTTCACCCTTTACAAGTCAGTTGTATGTAGATTAGTTTATAACGTATACAAGTGTTGATAAGATACCGAGGATCACAAAACATTGCCCGGGGCTCCCAATCAGGCTTGCCCCCATCCATGTAGAATGGGGGTTAGGGGAAATACCCACCGGCCCTATATATATAGGGGAAAGAATTATGACAAAGTGGAAAAAACTTTTGTATGAGGCGTTTTATTCCTTAGAACTTAATTAGACTAAGTTTATGTTTTACGTTGATGCGACTACACATGCGCATGAACGAGAGACGTTTGGAATTTTAAATAAATAATTTTCTTTATATTAATATGTTTTTGTTAATTCATTAGTCATTATTCCGATATATATTATTTCTTTGACTTAACTCCTGTCCTGAAATAACTGAACTGCCGACCATTAAAACACCTACGTCTTCAGCCAAGTAAAAAAGTAATAAAAGAGTTAACATTACAGTAGCCATGAGAATAGTAAAAATTCAACTAATACATCCAGCATTATTTTCGTAATATCTAATAACGATAATAGTAGATATAATAATTATGGCATTAGAAATAATGGATATTATTTTTTTATAGCACTAACAACAATAGAAACATAATGAAAACATCAAATCCTGTAGGACTAAGCTTTAAATAGATTACTCAATCCAGACCGGAAAACAGGATCCAATTATCTTGAACATAGCAATAAAACAAAAACAAAAAAAAAAAAACATGTCTAATAATGGATTTTGCATCACAGGCTGGATAAGTAATAGGATCTAGTCAGAGAATTGAATAAATTATGCAATACAAAAGTGACAGTTGTGTCCATTGTTGTCTGTGAGCCGTTAAAAAGCCTAGCATAAAGGAAAGAGGAACTGTAAAATCTGTTGATTCGAAATCACCCGGGCAATGGTTGAGGTGAAAACTGTTAAAATATTGAAAAGAAATTGAAGAGATTTTGAGTTTTTCGATCAGAGGTGTTATTATCGGAAAAATGTGCCGAGTTATATGTTACATGTTATAATAATAACAATGATAATTGGACGTGTTAACTTGAACATATTTTGTATTTTTGAATTAAGATGAGTTACAGTAAATAATCAGTACTATAAAATTTGCCCGAAAATTGCCTAACCATAAGCAGTTGGGTTTGTACTTTAGAGACCGATGCTTAGTTCATCATAAGTTTTCATAATTGGTAATAACGGAGGAATGTCTTAGCTGGGTGTCAGTTTTTTTTTAAAGTTTGAAGTTTGGTGTGCAATTGCTGATACTTTTATAATAGTCTCACAAATATGAGCGGAAGATATTTTCTTTTAGACTCAACTTTGCTTCATAGATTTTTGGGGTTTTTTTTTACCTTGACTTTGTTTTCTCATTTTGTCGAATTTGTTCAACACATCATTTTCTATTAGACCGTGATTCTTTTTACAGTTTGCAACGATAATTGATAATACGACAAATATTTTTTAGTTCCACGCTGGCTTCAAAATAGCTTAACGCTTTTATCACGGATCCGTCAAACTGAATCAATTGGACAAGTCTTTTCTTTAAACTTAATTTTCCTAATTTCTTCCAAATTTTTATGGGTATCAAAGTCACGTCATTTTCCGTATCTCGTTGCATGTCTAGTAAAATATTATTGATTTGGATTTTTAATAACTCTTTTTCCTTTTTTTTTAATTGAAGAGGTATCCATATTCATTTCCTCTTCATTGTGTTGAACCATCTCTACGTTTCTATTTTTGGATTTACACATACGTTTAAAATCATTCATTTTGAAACATTTCCCACATTTATTTTCGTATGTCGTACATTTTTGCTAATTTCTTTGATGTTAACATCAAGTTAACATTATTCTGTCTATTTTCAGTATCACTTACATATCCATTCAGCCTACCAAATCCGTAACTTTTGTCAAATTAAATTTTTGCATAAGTTCTTGTTGCTGAACAAATTCAACACGCTGTTCTAGCGACAATTCTCTTAACTTATAATTGCGTTAACGTCATTCGTCGATACTCCAACATTTTGAAGGCCGTTTACCATTTTCATTTGTATCAAATCCTCTTCGACTGACTAGTTTTCCGGTCCCCGTTTCTCAAATTCACAATATTTGGCAGACTGTTTCAAACGAAGAACAAATTCAATGACTGGTTCATTCACTTTTTCAGAAATGTCCATGAACTTAGCTCTCTCCGTATCCACTATCTTTTTCTTAGGTGCTATGTTTGTTACTGTTAGCTGACATATCGTCGAACGTTGTTTCCTTCCTCCGTTTTTGGTGTGCAATTGCTGATACTTTTATAATAGTCTTACAACCCACCTTTGTCTAGAAGAGATCTGTTTTCTGGTTTTCCCTCTCCAACTGATTTCAAACCCTTTAGCATTTTTGCTCTAGCTTTAGCTGCTAGACTCCTAAGCCATGCTTGTGTGTACTCGGATTTATCAAGTGATAAATGTTCACTCGGTTATTTAGATATCGACGATGCCATTGTTGTATGATGTTACTAACTCACGGAAGTGTTAAGCACTTAACTACATTTTGGGTAATAGCTGTTGCTATTGATGCTCTTGGTGACTTTCTAAGTAAATAAGTCTCCCCAATTACTCTTGTGGATCGAATATTCACAAATGCGGCAGATATAAAAATGCAATAAAACTATGACATTATTTAATTAGAAAAGCTTTTAATTGTTTTTAAAAATAATATATATAAGGACAGTCTTGTCTTAAGAAAAAATAATTTTCAATAAATAATGAATTTTTACAAGAATTGTTTTCATTTTTAAAAATTTTAATGATAAAAATTATTAAGTAAAAAACTTCTCCCTCCAATCAATTTAAATTAGTTTTTGAAATACGGCAAAGTATTTTGATTACTGGAAATATTAAATTTAATCTACTAGCTTGAAATTAAAACTAATATATAAGCTTCAATAAAGATTTTTTTTTTTTTAATTCATTTTAAATATTAGATATTCCGTTTTTGGGTGGTTTCTATGTAAGTGTATAAAATGAATACTACGACAATAGTGACGATGGTATTAATTTACTTAATTTTGTTTTGTCATTGTAGCTTTGCTAACAGAAGCTGTACAGATTAGTTCAATGAATCTAATCAGGCAAAGAGAGAGAGAGAGAGAGAGAGAGAGAGAGAGAGAGAGAGAGAGAGAGAGAGAGAGAGAGAGAGAGAGAGAGAGAGAGAGAGAGAGAGAGAGAGAGAGAGAGAGAGAGAGAGAGAGAGAGAGAGAGAGAGAGAGAGAGAGAGAGAGAGAGAGAGAGAGAGAGAGAGAGAGAGAGAGAGAGAGAGAGAGAGAGAGAGAGAGAGAGAGAGAGAGAGAGAGAGAGAGAGAGAGAGAGAGAGAGAGAGAGAGAGAGAGAGAGAGAGAGAGAGAGAGAGAGAGAGAGTGTGTGTGTGTTGTATCCTTAAGAATGTATCTATCTTTGAAGTTATAAATAAAACCAGGGTATAAATAAAGCCTGCTTAAACGTAAGCGAATGCTAGCAATATTGACGTTTGGACAAATTGGACACTGCACATTTTAAGTATGAGGACAGACAGTCGTGGGCATTGAAGTGTAAAAGCCGAAAAGAGAGCGCTTTTCTTTGAACCTGTATTACTTGTTAAAAAGAATGAACATTTTTACAAAATGTGTTGCACAATTGAGCTATAAGTATGCGATTTACAAATAAGAAGGTTATTAAGTTGCTTTCATGACGAATCTGGCAGAAGCTTATAAAACATTTGAGCCTCTAATGAGAAAATAATTATTGAGAAGTTTCTCTGCAGTATCACTATTGGAAAAGGCATGAGACGAAACGAATTTATTCTCAGCATATTTAGTTATGAATATGTCTTCATTTGAGAACTAATATAAAGCAGTGAGTTTCGTTGAGAGGAGAACCGTGCGTTGTAACTGGGATCTGATTAGGAACGAACATATATATTAGATATTGGGCTTATAAAATTACGTCTATTGAGCACTAATGCTTTTGGAAAAGGCATTAACATTTTATGTTCACTTAGTTGTAACGTTCTTGGAATAACATGGCAAATTAGATTCTATAACCATGGTAAGCAACAAGCCTTAGTGAAGGACAACCCAAAACCTGTTTGTTTTACTTTGCTCTAAACACGCCCGCTTCTATTATAGCTGCAACACAGGTCGTGTTTCTACAGTCCTAATATTTTACAGGACTTGTGATCGTAATCATGACAGCCATTTTCCATTTTCCCCCACTCAGGGAATTTAATTACCCAAGAACAGTTGATAAGTTATCCCTCGATAATTCTATTGCCTTGGTTGACACTCAGTCTACCACAAAAATAAATGGCAGCCTACTGCGGGAAAAATTTCTGCCTAGTCAGTCATGGATCAAAAGAGACATGATCGTCCAAAGCGTGTATCACGTATGTCATTTAACTGACTGATTGGCTGACTGACTGACTTGTTCAAATCAGCATTTTTAATCTCCGGAGGGAGTTAAAATTATATAAAAAACAACTTTGATATATAAACACCATGGTATTTTTTTTTGCTGAGGACTGTACAGTTGTTTCCATTTCGTTAAACCCATGATCATATTTTATCGTTGATCACAATTCCTTTTAAAAGTGGAAAATTTAATTACAGTCTAGTAGCTATTTCCTTCTGTGGAAGCGACACATCAAAGCAACTAACATCACAAATCTGGAGCAAATCAACGCTTGATTTGGATATATTCAGTAGATACGTCATCTCTGACGTCGTATAATTATGGTTGTGTCATGTCTTGATTTGTTCTTAATCAGACTGAAATGGTTGTCCTGAAAAAGGAGTATCATTCAGAAAAAGAATCTCCAACATAAAATTTCGCTTTGAAACTTTCAGTCATTTACAATTCTTCTTCTATGTATCACTTCTCTGTAGGAAGTGAGCGGTCATGGTTCTCCTCGATTTTCTCCTTGAAACTCATAAGTAAATTATATCTTTTTGCTCTGTTTTGTCAACCATTGACATAAACTAATTAGGTAAAGTATGCTCTACTTTCTTTTCTCCCTCACGCTTTTAAATGTCATATCAGTGTTAAATTTTCTGAGCCCGCTTTTCTTATTATGTATCTCAAAATTTTTCACTCTCTCTTTCTGATGTTAAGTATAAGTATCCGTTTTGCTTTCATTGCTCCCATGTTCAGTCCACGGTATTCTCAGCATCCTTGTACAGGGCTATATTTTTTTTTATCTGAAGTCTTTTATTTATCTGGGTATTTACCCAAATCCTCCCCACTGAGGCGGAATGTGACACAAGTTCAGTTTTTAACGTGAGAATCCCTGAGCGCGTACGCTCAAGACAAAATTTCCCATCCCCTGCATATGCAGGATCGGGATCTTGTGTATTTTTCCCGGTCTGTAGACATAGTTTCGTCTGGGTCCCTCTCTGCCCGAAGACAAAGTCCGACAAGTCTTTATTTTTTTATCGATGAGAAGATCGCCCAACATTCACTGTCACACAGAAGGACTGATATCACATGACAATTTAGTACTCTTTTCTTTACTTTATATTCTAGATAAACTACACAAAAATTTTATGCTTGAGTTATATTTTTAACTTTCTTAAAATAAAACAGTATCAGAAGGAATTTGTGAAAGTTCTTGTTCCAACCAAGACGTCTCTCCTTCTACTCACTTCCCCAAAATAATGCTCATTTTTTCGTATTGATGGAACCTTCTTCCTAAGCATCTGAAGTAGTGTGGAAAGTCAGCATCTTGATTATGTCTTTATTTTTAATTTAAGTTACGTGTGATACGCACTTTTATTGTTGCCATTATTGAAAGCTTTCAACTGACGTTGTTAATTTTATTTGGTAAATTTATTTGTGATTCTGTAATTCCAGTCCTCAAGGTTCGAAGAAAGATGACTCTCGCTAACACCTGGAGGCTTTATTCTCTCGAAGCCATTTCTTTTGCAGTAAGGTTCCCTCTCTGGAGCCATTAGAGGTAGAGAATTACGCTAAGGGGAAGCTTATATGGTTAGGAGAGGGATTTAATGGTTAACTCTAGACTTGAAAAGGTTAAGATTGAAGTGATAGAGAAAATAAATATCCTCTTGGGAGTCTATTCCACAGGGTGAAATACGGAGGGAATGTGGGTGGTTTGCAGCTATCTAGGTAGCATGGCGTGTCCTAGCCGTGAAGGTTAGATTTGGCAGAAGCAAGGAATGCAGCTCGTCCGAGCACTTTCCATGGAAGTAGCGATAAAACAGTGAGAGACTTACCACACCATTTATAACTACTGAACTGAGAAAGCGGTTTTATAGAGCTGTTAGATTAGATATTTCTGTGTTAATTCATTTCGCATTTATACCTTTTCATAAGCAGATTGTATGAAGAACATTGGATCAAGAAACTTCGTAAAAGTCGAAATATTGCTTATTTTCTTTCCAAATCAATTTTAATATCTATAGACAATATTACTTTTTTTAATCGTTTTCACCGCCACTGGTGCGCAAGGGGCTACATAAGAGAGTAAAAGTTTAGGCAGGAAGAAAGTGAAGCGAAAGACAAACAAGTTACAGGGGGTGTCCGAGAAAGGGCAAGAGAAGGATGGGAATACAGGTGTGAAGACAGTTGCGAAGGTAGCTAGAAAGGAAAAGAACAAGATACACGGGGTGTTGTAGAAAGGACTGGCGTCAAGTAGATAAGAGATAGGAATTGATATTGCATTTAAATTCCTGAAGGTTGTAGCAGTCAAGAAAGCAAGTATATGGAAGGAAGTTCCACAGACGGGAAGTGCATGAAAAGAAGCTGATGGAGTAGAATTGTCGGCTGTATTTGGTTGATTTAACTAAAAGAGTGGGACTTTGTTGCCAGTTTGGTTGCACATGTAAATTCTTGTGGAGGGGGCATCAGTGACTTAAGTTCGTCGTAGCAAAAGCCATGAAAATATTTGCAGAAGAGACAGAGGGTAGCCACATTCCGCCGGTGAGAAAGTGGCTAGAGTCGAGCAATCTTAAAAATGTAAAACTGAAATTGCATACTGCTGTGACAGGCGATATAAAAAAAAAATCGAAAGCGATTTTTTGAATGAAGGTAGATAAAAACTAAACACCCCTCGTCCTGTCTAAAACAGACGTATAAATATGTTATTTTATCTAATGACTATTTTGATCCTACACTTTTATAACAACAAGAAATCGGGGATCCGAGTTCGAATTTCAGCAGAATTCCTTGCATTCACTTACGCGCAAATACCCTTGGGAAAGGTATTAATGCATCTATTCCTTCCAGTTATGGGTTAAATAACAGGACAGATTGGGTTCTATAGTCTTGGTTGGCAACCAGTCTACCGCAGAAAGTAATGGCAACCTACTGCGGGATAATCTTCTGCCCAGTCAGTCAAGTCTCTTTCGAGACATGATCACCCAAAGCGTGTATCACCTATGGCACTTAACTGACTGACTGAATTATTTATAGACATATATATAAATGACTAATATTTAACAATCTCCGAACGAAATAATCTATATAAACTCGAATGCAAACGAGTAATATTAATACGATATAACGTTTTTAATTGCACGTACTATTTACTATATCCATAAGGACAAACATAGTAAGTAATTAAACATTTGGCATCCATGAACTATACTTTTATGCTCTTGATTTTGGTTTCTCATCTAATTTAGCTACAACACAATCTAAATGTCTTTAATGACGTAATTACATAAATGCATGAACTATACTTTGTCTTGATTTTGGTTTCGTCTAATTTGGCTATAGCTTTTAATCTAAATGTCTTTAATGACACGTAATTGCATGAAATGCATGAACTATACTTTTATGCTCTTGATTTTGGTTTCTCGTCTAATTTAGCTATAACACAATCTAAATGCCTTTAATGACACGTAATTACATGAAATGCATGAACTATACTTTTTATGCTCTTGATTTTGGTTTCTCGTCTAATTTAGCTATAACACAATCTAAATGTCTTTAATGACACGTAATTACACATGAAATGCATAGACTACTTTATACTCTGCAAACTTTTGGTTCTCGTCTAATTTAGCTATAACACAATCAAAGTATATTTTAATGACGCATGTTCTATGAAATGCATGAACTATACTTTTATATGTGATTTTTGGTTTTCTCGTCTAATTTAGCTATAACACAATCTAAATGTCTTTAATGACACCTAATTACATGAAATGCATAGACTATACTTTTATGCTCTTCATTTTGGTTTTCTTGTCTAATTTAGCTATAGCAACACAATCTAAATGTCTTTAATGACACGTAATTACATGAAATGCATGAACTATACTTTTATGCTCTTGATTTGGTTTTCTCGTCTAATTTAGCTGTAACACAATCTAAATGTCTTTAATGACACGTAATTACATGAAATGCATGAACTATACTTTTATGCTCTTCATTTTGGTTTCTCGTCTAATTTGGCTAACACAATCTAAATGTCTTTAATGACCGTAATTACATGAAATGCATGAACTATGCTTGTTCTCTTGATTTGGTTTCTCGTCTAATTTGGCTATAACTACGTCTAAATGCCTTTAACTGTACCTAATTACATAGTACATGAACTATACTTTTATGCTCTTCATTTGGTTTCTTGTCTAATTTGGCTATAACACAATCTAAATGTCTTTATTATTTTTCAGTACATGAAATGCATGAACTATACTTTTATGCTCTTGATTTTGGTTCTCGTCTAATTTAGCTGCATAACACAATCTAAATGTCTTTAATGACACGTAATTACATGAAATGCATGAACTATACTTTTCTCTTCATTTGGTTTCTCGTCTAATTTAGCTTTATAACACAATCTAAATGTCTTTAATGACACGTAATTACATGAAATGCATGAACTATACTTTTATGCTCTTGATTTTGGTTTCTCGTCTAATTTATTTCTCAACACAATCTAAATGTCTTTAATGACACGTAATTACATAAATGCATGAACTATACTTTGATGCTCTTGATTTTGGTTTCTCGTCTAATGTAGCTATAACACAATCTAAATGTCTTTAATGACACGTAATTACATGAAATGCTTGAACTATATGCCCCATGCTCTTGATTTTGGTTTCTCGTCTAATTTAGCTGCTAATCTAAATGTCTTTAATGACACGTAATTACATGAAATGCATGAACTATACTTTGATGCTCTTGATTTTGGTTTCTCGTCTAATGTAGCTATAACGCAATCTAAATGTCTTTAATGACACGTAATTATCATATTCATGAACTATACTTTGATGCTCTTGATTTTGGTTTCTCGTCTAATGTAGCTATAACACAATCAAAATGTCTTTCATGACACGTAATTACATGAAATGCATGAACTATACTTTTATGCTCTTGATTTTGGTTTCTCGTCTAATTTAGCTATAACACAATCTAAATGTCTTTATTAATAACGTTACATAAGCCACTGAACTATATACTTTTATACTCTTGATTTTTTGGTTTCTCGTCTAATTTAGCTATACTATCAATGTCTTTAATGACAGAGTAATTACATGAAATGCATGAACTATACTTTTATTCTCTTCATTTTGGTTTCTTGTCTAATTTAGCTATAACACAATCTAAATGTCTTTAATGACAGGTAATTAAATGAAATGCATGAACTATACTTTTATGCTCTTGATTTTGGTTTCTCGTCTAATTTAGCTATAACACAATCTAAATGTCTTTAATGACACGTAATTACATGAAATGCATGAACTATACTGTTATGCTCTTGATTTTGGTTTCTCGTCTAATTTAGCTATAACACAATCTAAATGTCTTTAATGACACGTAATTACATGAAATGCATGAACTATACTTTTATGCTCTTGATTTTGGTTTCTCGTCTAATTTAGCTATAACACAATCTAATTGTCTTTAATGACACTTTATTATATATAATTTAAAGACAATATTTACAAAACTTTACATATAATTCATACCACGCCACGTCAAGTAAATATTTACTGGGTGCAGTTTAGCCTGGCAGAAGTTTGATGTATCTGATACATATTGAACTAACTATTCTATTAAAAGACATCGAGATTTCATTTGTAAATATTACTTAACGGTAAGGCGTTCTCACCAGATCGTTCAGCGCCCTAGGCCAGCTGTATCATGAACGTTCTTTTCGCCCGTCGAATAACTTTTGATAACGTAATTACCTAAGATTATACGAAATTGTGCGGATGATTGCGGTATGCCAATTGGCACACGCCAAACATACCTTTTAACTCCCTAGGCGGTCAAAGAGTTCACTTAGTGCGTATCTCTGGCCATCTCAGCTTTGTCTACAACAAAAGCCACAAATATGGGGCAGCCAGTGAAGATCGAAATCATTTTAATAGTAACGGACTGTGGAGGATAGTTTATTAATTACTACAAGATTGATTACAAGAGTTAGTTTTTAGCAGGCGAGGTTTCTTGGTTGGGCTAAGAATATTTCCGTACTTCCTTCTAATACGGTTTTATTTTAAGAGAATTAAGAAGGCATCCCAAGCATAAAAGGGTTTGTGTATTTTATCGAAAAGTAGAAAAATTAAACAAAAGAGCACTGAATTGTGATGTAATAATGGTCCTCCTATATATTAGTGAATGCTGGACAATCTCCTCACAGAAAAAGAGACTTGAGACAATAGAAAGTTTTACAGAAGGATACTGAGTATAATATGCACTGAACATGAGCAATGACAAAGTTTTCAGAAAAAATGGACACAATAAAGACATAATATCAAAAATAGACAATGAAAATTTCTGGATCACATAATGCGGAAAGAGGGTTTAGTAAATTTGACACTAATATGGCATTTAAAGGCAAGAGGGAGAGAAGAAAGCAGTGCATAACTTACCCAATTCGCTTGTGTAAATTGTTAGCATAACAGAGATTATGAGAAATAGCAAAAAGACAAAATTTATTATAAGAGTTAAAAAGGACAGGAAATTGTGGAGAGCCGTGATTTCCCATGTTTTGAAATGATACGGCACATAGAACAGGATGGCCGAACTAGTTTAATGTAAGATCCGTATACGATAATGTTCAGGACATTTTGAGTTTCGCAGTTTTTGTTACATACACATTAATATTAGTTTTTGTTCTATATACATTAAAATTAAACTTAATTACATGTAGTTTCTCTTTAACCCAGTAAATAATTATAAAGCTTGAAAGTTTCTTTATTTATTTTTCATATTATGAAAATAATGGAGCTCAGCTAATATATTTTCACGAGCCGCATTTTTAAGGACAATGAGCCGCTTGTGCCTCGCGAGCCGCGGTTTGGCCAACCTTGACATTAAAGAGTTGTAAAGGATTGAAAGTGTCAAAGCGGTTGGCGAAATTTTAATACTCATATACTCATTAACATCAAGCTACTTTGCAAACGGTTCTTAACCAATCAGATATTAAATTGCTTTTTCATATTTCTTTATAAGAAAATTAACCTTACCATCTCGTATATGTATCGATTTGCTTCAGTATAAATGATAAATTTTGACAGTATCATGCTGACATTTTTGGAGATCCCGTTATTGACATTTAATCTATAGAAATTGGAACAGAAGCAGGGATATTAACAAAACTTATGATTTTCATTACTGTTATTGCTTATATAAAGTGGAACGTATATCATTTACCTTTGGGTCTGTTTGGGGAGCTGACTTGATATCTAATTTTAATTTTGGCGCTAGGAACCAGTGTTCTTTTTCTTTTATGTGCCGTGTCCCTTCAGGTTGTTGGCGATCATGGTTCTTCATAAAATCCTGTGCTTTGTAGTTCTTAATAACTTTTGTCTTTTTTTCTATTTCTCCCAAACCCTGCTTCGCTATCATTTCACTCAAGTTCGCTGGGTAACTTGTCCATTGCTTTTCTCTGTAAATCTGTCTTGTGTGTGTCAAAATTTCCAAACCCTCTTTCCTTATTATGTAACCCAGCAATTTCAACTGTCTCTTACTAATGTTAAGCACGAGTGACCATTTTGTTGCCATTGTCTCTAGAACTGCATCAAGTCAGTGTTAGTGGTAAGTAAAGAACAAATATAGTGCTCTCTCTCTCTCTCTCTCTCTCTCTCTCTCTCTCTCTCTCATATATCTCATGCAATATTCCTTCAGGACATAAGCAATCATGACTTCACACGGATTCCTTTTTCTTTATAAAATATGTGAATTACTATAGCGGTCAAGATAACCTACAAGGTTATTTTTTTTAAATTGCCATATATCTTCAGAACGTAGGCGATCACGTCCCTCCACGCTTCCATTATTATTTACGAATTGTCATGCCTTCTTGGCAAAGATAGTTGAGTACTTGCCTGTTGCCTACTCCACGGTGTGGTATGCATAGTTTCCCTTTCCTTTAGACTTACTGCCACCCAAGGCTACAGAACCAGTCTACCCTGCTACTTAAAAGATATTTGCGCGAAAGTCAACGCAACTGCTGCTCAGTCTTTGCTCTCTATTCTCGATAGAGTCCAGAAGCGTCTCCGCATCCTTGTGGGTGAAAAATTATTTTCAACTCTACAACCCCTTTTTCAAAGACGAAACTCCCACTGCTGCCATATCGTTATTTACATAGAAAGTTTTCAAACTACATTGCTTAGTTCCACCAGTTCTAAACTTCACGACGTAGACCCATCATGCTACACACATTGTAACAAACCAATCTCATTCCCTTCGTATTCGAATGGTGTGATGTAAACTCCACCCGAGCAGCTTCTTCCCACAAACAGCCGATTTGGAGTACCGACTCTCAAGAGGATGCTTCCCGATCCCTACAGTCGTAAGTTATTTAAGCCTAGGGTTAACCGTTATCTTCCCCATATATCTGTATAAAATGTGCCTCTTATTCTGTAAGTGGCCCTCGGGTCTTGTACAGGGTGATCTTATTTATGTGATATGTTCCTTCAAGACGTAGGCAATCATGAACTTTCACTTGCCCCTGCCCCTTGTCACTCTTAATATTTTTCTTCTTGATGTTTTTATTGCTATCCATTTGCTCAAGCCCATCAAATATGTCTCGCGTTACTTTTCTCAGTCTTTCTTTCTCTCTATCCGTCTTGTGAATATTAGATTATCCAGACCCTCCTTCCTCATTATCTTTCCCAAGAATCTCAGTTGTATCTTACTGGATTTAAGTATAAGTATTTTTTACGTTTGCGTCCTTCCAACACCTTGTCGTTGCTCACGTACTCATCCTCAGCATCCTTCTGTAGAACCACATTTCTGCTGTCTCGAGCCTCATCTTCATCCTTGAAGGGATCGTCAAACATTCGTTGTCATACAAATGGACAGATATCACATAGCAGTCCAGCATTTTTTTCCAATGAGATTTTCCTGTATTTCTTTACTCTGGTTAGCTTCTGAAATGTGTCCTTGGCCAATGCGTCTTCGGATTTCAATATCGCACTTTTCACCCTCTATCAGAACACTTCCCAGATATTTAAATTTCTTTACTTGTTTTATTTTAGTTTCTCTGACCTGTAGATAGCATTTTTGGGTCTTGTTTTTGCTGATGACTATACATTCACAGTTTTCTTGAAGTCTATGCTCAGCTCTTTCTTCTAGGTTTTTATTGCTATCTTCTTGTAAAAAAAAAAAACAAACAAAAAAAAATATTTCAGATATATAAAGATTTCTATGGATCGTAAGATAGCGTTTCAACAGAGAAACAGGATATTGTAACGTTTCATTAAATGAGCGTAAAGTTGTAAATTGAAACAAAGTTGAACATAGAGCAATCAAAATTATAATTGTAGACATTAGCAAAATCAGAGCAAGAAAAAAATTCTATGTTTGTAAACTTTTTTGCCTAATTTTAACTTGCATATATATTGTTTGTTTAGTATTGTTTTCCCTGTTATTTTTTCTTCCTTTTTTATTGTTTATTGGAAACTTTGTCAATTCCGTTTTTTGAGCTTTTTCGCTAGTTAAACTTAGCGATGGCCGATTCCACACTTTCTATAACATCAGTCCTTCATTTACTTTTTTCAGACTTCTATCCGTCTTTGTTTCTTCATCTTTTAATGTTTTGATTATATATGCGTGTTGACGACAGGTACTACCGAGTCAGCCAATATCAGTCAGTCAGTTAAGTGCCATACGTGAAACACGCTTGGGCGATCATGTCTCTTTCGAGACATGACTGATTGGGAAGAAGATTATCCCGCAGTAGGTTGCCATTGCTTTCTGCGGTAGACTGGTTGCCAGCCAAGGCTACAGAACCCAATCTGTCCTGTTATTTAACCCATAACTGGAAGGAAGAGACGGATTAATACCGTTCCCAAGGGTATTTGCGCGTAAGTGAATGCAATGAATTCAACTGGAATTCGAACTCGGCTCCCCGATTTCTCGTTCCGAGCCGATATCCACTGCACCACAACGCACATCCTCAGCCAATATATATTTGCTAAACCCAACAGATGGTTATTACCAACTCCAAATGAAGCAATATATTACGCATGCAAATATAAGCTGTGGGATTAACCTACTTTGTTTGCTAGGGGATTCTCTCAACGCTTGCAAGGTGGCGTTGTATAAATCGGCATTAAAGGGAATCCCTTTCTCTTCTCTTTTTTTTCAACCACAAATGACATAATGAAAAAACATATCTCGTTTTCTCCCTGGAGCGACTTAGCCACTAGCAGGTCACGTATCGCATGGTAACCACGGGTAACTTAAAAAACACACTACCCTGTCTCTTATTCAAACCATACGACCACAATACCATTTTCACTTCAACTAATCATACATTAATATATATTACTTCACTTTTCTGAGTTATGTATACCTATATTCTGTTCACACACACACACACACACACACACACACACACACACACACACACACACACACACACACACATGCATATATATATATATATATATATATAATCATCGCACCCCAAGCAAGGCATTCTACTGCCACTGTTGCGCAGGGGGTTACATAGGAGAAAGTGATTAGAAAGAGGGGTTAGTTATAGGAAATGTCAGGAGGAGGGTAATAGATGGATGGGGATACCGAGGATGGGGATACCGAGGATGGGGGTGGAGTAGATGAAAAAAGAGCTTGAGAGAATGGATGCGGGTTAGTGTGATAGGAGATGTCTATTGACCTTACATTTTAATTCCTGGAGATTGTCGGAGAAGCAAGTATATGGAAGGGAATTCCACAGGTGGGAAGTGTGTGAAAAGAAGCTGTTAGAGTAGAAATTACGGTTACATTTTATCGGTTTCATTGTAAAAGGGTGGGACCTAGTTACTAATCTAGTAGCTCGTGTAAATTCATACCTAGGGGGTATCAGTGATTTAAGTTCATTGGAGTAGAAACCGTGAAAGTATTTATAGAAGTGGCACAGGGAAGCCATGTCACGCCGGTGAGACAGCGACTGCAGCCGAGTTGCCAAGTCGGTATCGATCACATTACAGATTCTCTGTTGGAATTTTTCAAGAACCCCGAGGTGAATAGCAGGGGCATCCGACCAGATGTAACAGCAGTATTCAATACACGGGCGGATGGTAGCTTTATATATGTGCAGGATGGACTCAGACGGGAAAAACTTCCTGGCTCTGCACAGAGAACCGACTTTCTTAGCGGCGGATTTAGCAATGGGTTCGATGTAGTCATTCCATTTGATGTCCGCTGATAGTGTGAGGCCAAGGGGGCGTAGCGTTTTACTTTCAGGTAGGCTAGCCTGTTCCATGCTAATGGGGAGTGGGAGCGATTGTTTATAGATAGCAGCTATATATATATAAGTGGAAGCAAAAATAGTCCGAGTCTGTTTTATGCTTCAACGTAATGATTAGACCACGTGTTGTGCTTTGGCTCGACTATTTATATATTCTTGTCTGTAGTACATTTTGAGTAGTAAGGTCTCTGACGGTTATTTATGTGGGTGGCAACGGTTATGTTTCAAATTATTCTCAAAGCTATTGACTATAAATAATTGTGAATCCGAATGCAGTTACTTGTAGTTCATTTTATAATATAACAAATAACATTATAAAATAGCTACAGCTAACGCTTTCTGGTTCCCAATCATTTCTACTTAACTTAAAAATCCCGAAAGCAGTGTTTTCAATCTTAACCTCTTCAAGTCTTGGGTTAGTTGTCATTTATCTTACATACCCTCATAGTGTTCATTTATTACTCTCTCCTTGCACGTGCTTACAACAACCTCATACAGTGACCCTTTACTTTGAGTGGCACTTGGGCCTTGTCATGGGTAAACATTATTACGTATAAAAAAAGAAAAATTAAATATCGTATCGTTTATTTGTTGTGGTTGAGCTTCTTGTTAGTAATATTTTGAGCGTAGGAACAGAGAGAGTGTGTGTTCGAGAGAGAGAGAGAGAGAGAGAGAAAGAGAGAGAGAGAGAGAGAGCGAGTGTGTGTATGTGTGTCACAGGAGGAAGTCTTGGTGACCTAAATGACCTTTGTTACTACCTGATTGTTTGCTTGTTTTGTCACTATCTCGTGTTAGAGATTTCGTGGTTTTAGTGGTAAGCGGTATATAGCGTGAAGGGGATATGTTGTCCCCAGGGAACATTGTCCTTACTTGGTTGTGTTATTACAGATTGCATCCTAATGTACACTTGTTTCTGTGTGTAAAACGAAGCTTGTAGTTCGAGTATATAGCGTTCAGAAAATATCGATGATGTTTTCCATCAATATTTATGATCAGTTGGAACTTGTTATTGCTAATCCAGCATGTTTTTAAAAATTCCCTCTTCCTTTGACTACCAGTCTTTGAAGAATAAGAAAAGACGTAAGTAAATCATATTTATTCTATTTGATAAAAAGACAGAACGATTAACATATCAAAAAAATAAACGAATTTAAAGTTTGAAACAACTACTTATTCAACAACTGTTTTCGACTCTTCAAAGGAAAGTAAAATAAAAATAAAAAAAATGCCAAAACAAAGGCTTGCCGTAAGTTTTTCGAAAAATTCATTTTGCATGACAAGAGTTCAAAACAAAATTATTATTATGTCATTTTTCGTCATATTTCGATTTCTGCTATAGTCGCACTACCAACCAAGTCTGCGGGAAGACCTAAGGCAGGTCGTGGCGTGTTGTTATGGCTCCATTTCATGTTTTTCTATCTTCCCCATCATCCCTAGCGTTACATAGACAAAGTTCTCCTGAGTGTGTGGGCTGTAGTTAATAAGACAATTTTTTGTATATCTCTTAAGCTGGGGTTTCCAGGGATTCTTTCAATGTGTTGTTTTGTTCCATGTTTTATCATTCCAAGTGCACCTACTATCACTGGCACAACTCTTGTTTTCAATTTCCACATTTTTTCAATTTCAATTTCCAGGGCTTTATATTTTGACAGTTTTTCAAATTCCTTGGTTGCTATGTTACAATCCGCTGGACAAGTCTTATCAATTAACTATCGTGGCGATTTTTATATTCATTTGGGGCAAGTACAGAACATCCTGAGATTAGATGGTCTATTGTTTCTTGGTGTTTATCACAAAACCTGCATTTATTATTATTATTATTATTATTATTATTATTATTATTATTATTATTATTTCCTTGGATTTCTGTTGTACAAACATTTACTTCTGGGTTCCAACAAAAGATCGTTAGGTCAGGAATGGCTTGGTGACATCTTCCACTAATGATTTTTTGTGAAAAAACAAAAAAACAAAAAAACAAAAAAACATCCAACCAACCAAAGATCACACACATTTTACATAGATAAAGCGCTTTCTAATGTGTTACCTGTACTTGTGAGTACATTTCTTCTTCTTCTTCTTCTTCTTCTTCTTCTTCTTCTTCTTCTTCTTCTTCTTCTCCTCCTCCTCCTCCTTCTTCTTCTTCTTCTTCTTCATTTCTGTTGTAAACTGATTCCTCTTTGTGTCCTAACGAAAAACACAAGGTCATAAATGGCATAATGCCATTTCGCCTGAACATTATATATACATATATATATATGTGTGTGTGTGTTTCTGTGTGTGTGTGTGTGTGTGTGTGTGTGTGTGTGTAAACAACTTAAGATCACACGCATTTTACATAGATAATAAATAAACTCCTTTGTAAAGTATGGGCTGTACTTGTGAGAACATTATTATTATTATGTCACTTTTCATCATATTTCGATTTCTGCTTTGGTCTCACTACCAACCAAGTCTGCGGGGAGACCTAAGGCAGGTAGTGTCATGTTGTTATGGCTCCATTTCATGTTTTTCTATCTTCCCTATCATCTCCAGCATTACATAGATAAAGTTTTCCTTAGTGTGTGGGCTGTACTTAATAAGACAATGGGGTTTCCAGGGATTCTTTCAATGTGTTGTTTTGTTCCATTTTTTATCATTCCAAGTGCACCTACTATCACTGGCACAACTCTTGTTTTCAATTTCCACATTTTTCCTATTTCAATTTCCAGGTCTTTATATTTTGACAGTTTTTCAAATTCCTTGATTGCTATGTTACAATCCGCTGGACAAGCCATATCAATTAATAGACAAGTTTTCTCCTTCTGGTTTTTAACAATAATGTCTGGCCTGTTTGCTTTAATTTTTCTGTCTGTGTAGATGGTGTAATCCCATAGAATGGTTACATCTTCTATTTCTGTAACCGGTGCTGGGTGATGTTCATACCAGTGTTTGCCTACAGCTTTTCCATAATGTTTGCATATTGCCCAATGTAAATATTGCCCAACTCTATCGTGGCGATTTTTATATTCATTTGGGGCAAGCACAGAACAGCCTGAGATTAGGTGGTCTATTGTTTCTTGGTGTTTATCACAGAACCTGCATTTTGGATCCATATTATTATGCATAATATTTGCCTGAAAGTTTCTCGTGAAAAGACTTTGGTCTTGTGCTGCAAGAATAAAGCCTTCAGTTTCGGACTTTAATCCAGATGCACGTAACCATCGATGAGTATTAACTTTGTCAACATTAGTTTTATTGGCACGTACTGGATATTGGCCATGCAGAGGTTTGTCTTGCCAGCGCTGTTTCATCTGTTCAAGAGATTTGTCTTTGGCTTTCATTTTCATATTCTTTGCCGCAATAGTCGGCTCTTCGCTTCCGTTCTGCTTTTCTACAGAATCTACTAACTGTAAATCTTGTTTGAATTTACTGCCTTCTTTTATTATTGAATATTTTTTCTTTCTTTCTTCATGTTGCCTTACTAATTGTAACATCCAATCCTTTGTTGTTTCTATGTATGTTAGTAAGCCAATAGTTGTTGTCTTGTATGACAATTCCAGCTGAATAAGACCTCTTCCACCTTCTTTACGGGGTATGTATAGACGATCTACATCAGCCTTTGGATGATGCATCTTATGCTTAGAAAGAAGCTTTCTTGTTTTAGCATCCATTCGCCTGATGTCGTTTAGAGTCCAGTTTAAGATGTTAAAGCTATATTGGACAACTGGGATTGCAAGGCTATTAATGGCCATAACTCTGTTCTGTGAATTTAATTCAGTTTTTAATATCATTCGTAGCCTTCTATAGTACTCTTTACGCACTATTTCTTTCATTTTTTTATGGTGAATGTTTTCGCTCTCATTTACACCTAGGTATTTATAAGCTTCTGGTTTCAATTCTTTTATTGTTACAGCAGGGTCTAGGCTAATTGAGGATGTTTCTTGTATTGATCCACGTAAAACTGTAGCTTTAGCACATTTATTCAAATTAAATTTCATTCCAATGTCTTCGCTGAAGCATTTTACAGTTTGCAGAAGACCTTCCAGTTCATTATCATTCTTAGCATATAACTTCAAGTCATCCATGTAAAATAGATGGATTATTTTCTTTTGTCCTATTTTATAACCACATTCTGTCTTGTTAAGTTGACTGGTTAGTGCTATTAATGATATGCAGAATAGTAAGGGAGATAAAGAATCACCTTGAAATATACCTCTTTTGATGTTTATTTCATCAGACTTATAGGTTCCATTTATATGATTGAGGTAAAGGGTTGTTTTCCATATAGACATGCACTGTTTGATGAAATTGATGATGACGGGCGATATCTTGTATATATTTAAAGTTTATTATTATTATTATTATTATTATTATTATTATTATTATTATTATTATTATTATTATCAATAATAATAATGATAATTTTATTAATAAATTTGTTATTAAATTAAAAAATGCCTCAATAATTAATTTCTTATTATTATTACAGTTAAGAGAGGAGCACGATTTAAGAAAAGAAAAACCAAAGAAATAAGTGTTTGACAATGTTATACAATATTTCAACAGAATGTTTTCTTCAAGTTATATTTATCGGTTCATTTTTAGTATAATAATATATAAATCTGTAAAAAGTTAAGTCTTTGTGCAAACGTTGCTTGTCTAGTAAAAAAAAAAAAAACGTCTGTACTGGTAATGAACGCGAATAAAACGCGAGTGTGAAGGCATGAAACTGAAACATGTTTAATATGATGATGATCTTGTGCTTCTTGAAATTTACCGTTAGTTGATTAAATACTAAGAGGAATTAATTAAACAGCTTAGTATAAATTTTATGCAACTCTCCTGTCATTCTGCTCAATTCCCCGGTCCGGAAACTTAGAAATTTTCTTACCTAATCCTAATGCGTTTTAAGGGTTTTAAGGGTCAGTAAATTCTGAATATTTTTCAGAATATACACCTCAATTTGTCAAAATTACAGTCATTTGTAATACAATATTCTGCAAGCTCCGTTGATGTCAAATTATTCTGCCTCTACTGAATCTTTTATTTAATTTTTTCCGTTGTGCAACCCACATAAATCAAGTCATGGTTGGTACATTGGGCGGCCTTTTTTAAACGGTCGTTGGTACAATTACCATCCTCTGTAGAAATCGTAATATTTCTCTTTGAATTTGTGATAGAATTAACATGGCTCATGTTGTTGCACAATGCACAGGGTTTTCGTCTTCTATGAGTTTTTCGGGAGTACAACAATCTGAATCTCCAGTGTTGCTCTGAGCGCGAGCTTGTTAATTATCTATCGCATGAAAGTAAATTTTAACTCTGATATTTTCAAACTGTAGTAAAGTCAACGAAAGTGGTGAACGTGTAAATTCGTGTTGTGGTGAGTGTATCTGAACCGTGCGGAAAGCTCAGTTTCAAGCTACATTTATTATCATTAACCGGTATTTATATTTTTAATTCCCTTTAGATCAGTGTTGAAATAAGTCCAGCCATGCATATTTATATATTTGTAGTTGAGAAAAAGGATGTCTGAATAGCATAATGGATGTTGGTGCAGAAACTAGTTACAGACTAGTCTGTTGCGTTCAATTTCACACAAATACCCTTGGGAAATGCATGAATTCATCTCTTATTCACTCCCCAACAACTATAGGTTAAACATCAAACTAGACTGACTTTGGGTAACAATCAGTCGAGGACAAGCAAATATCTGAATTTAAAACCAGCCTGAAGATATCCTGACGAAGCCCATCCCTCACGCTATTTTATCGTATACCGATCCACTCGCGTTACCATGAACAGATCCGCAAATACTAACGTAAAATTTACCCACAGATTTACCGAAATTTAGAGCATGGTAGAATGCAGACAATTACGAAGAAGTATATATATTTTACTGTCATTTTAATACTGGAAGTCTTTAAGAAGAATATTGTTGTATTATTTCCATCTGTTGTTCTCATCTTATTATTGTAGACATGACGTTTCTACCAAGTATACTCTGGTCATCATCAGGTGTTTATTGATTGGCTGATATGGGATATTTGTTAATGGTTGTGATATTTCGTCCCTGCGATGTCAGTTATGTTTCTTCATGCTGAATTGATTTAAACTCATGACCACTAGTGTAACCAACTCCTATGTTCACGACGAAGGACATCAGTGGTGTGTTTTTGGGGCCTTTTATTTTATTTTATTTTTTTTGATGAGAAATCGATATGTCTTTTATTCTTTAAACCGTGTACGAAAATATTAACGCAAAAATCTGTGAATTACAATTATCTGATAAAATGAAATGCGATGTAATTCGAAAGTGAGAAAATAGACCGATGACCATAAAAAATTAAAATCTCCTGCTATCAACTGAAATTAACTGCCATATAATATTTTTAAAAAATTTTCAAGTAGATTAAAATTTAAATACTTTTTCCATCTTACTTTTGCCCCAGGCAAAGGCGCTATCGAGTAAAGTATCAGTCACGTGACAACTGCATCTGAAGATATAAACGAAAGATAATCTTTTTAGCCGAGTCGCACATTGAAAACTGCAACCCGAACGAGTTTTATTTTTAAAAGAAAGTCATTTTATTGTCATGGTGACAACAATACATATATCCGCAGTCAAGAATCATTTCAATCTCCATTCCTATAACAGAACAAATATCGCGAAATCTTGTAGGAGCAATGTAAGCATCCATCAATAAAATACTTAAATATAATGCTCTCAGTGTATTTAAAGATATTAATTAAAACTTTATTGTTCTTATTAAGCGAGTACTTAAAAATAAGTACGTTGTATAGAAATGTGCTTTGTGGTGTAATGGATATCGGTCGCGGAATGAGAACTCGGAGAGCCGAGTTCGAATTCCAGTTGAATTCATTGTATTTACTTACACGCAAATACCCATTAATTCATTTCTTCTTCCCAAAGTTATGGGTTGAATAACAAGAGATATTGGGTTCTAAGCCTTGGCTGGCAACTAGTCTACTGCAGAAAGAAATGGTACTACAGGAAAATTTTCTGCCTCGTCAGTCCGAATCGTGTATCACATATGGCATAGAAACAGAAAAAAGCCGCTAGTAACAAGGAAAAAGTGTACTAAACTGCTACATGAACTCTGTCCATCTGTCTTGAGTGTGTGCTGGATGGTCTCATCAAAGATCTAGAGGTGACCTGGATTAACAGAAATTTGGTTCTACAGGAGGATGCTGAGGATACCATGTACCGAAAGTTGATTCCGAGAGAACTAGAAAACCTACCAGGATTCATTATTGGCGGCTACAATTCTAAAAATATATGGTATGCAGATGACACAGTGTTGATAGCAGACACAGAAAGAAAAGTGCACATGCTCCAACAGAAAATAGCGAAGGAAAGCGAGAAGAAAGGACTCAACACCAACTGCAAGAAAACAGAATGCATGGTTGTTAGAAAAAAGGTGAGCCCAAAGTGCGAATTGCAAATCGGAAGAACCAAAACAAGTGTGGAAATATAAAATATCTTGGAAGTGTTTTTAACAGAGGACGGAAAGTGTGACACTGAAATCCGAAGTAGTATTGGAATAGCCAAGGAAGCATTTCAAAAGGTAAGCAGAGTACTAAGAAATACAAAACTTAGAAACAAGGAAAAGAGTACTAAAGTACTACATGAAATCTGTCCATTTGTATAGTAGTGATTGCTGCAGATCTCCTGAACGATGAAGAGAAGACTTGAAACAACAGAAATGTGGTTCTACAGGAGGATGCTGAGAATACCATAGACCGAACATGTGAACAACAACGAAGTTTTGGAGAAAATGGAAACAAAAAAAAACCTAATACTTAACATCAGGAAGAGACATTTGGGGTTTCTGGGATACATAATAAGGAAGGAGGGGTTGGAAAATATGATACTCACGGGACAGATAGAGGGCAAGAGGTGCAGAAAAAACAACGCAAAACATACATAGTGATCTTGACTAAATCGATGGCGGAACAGGTCTTAGGAGAAGTAACTGAAAGACTATGTCTATTAAGAGCGACAAGGCATCGGAAGGTGTGGAGAGTCATGATCGCCTACATCCTGAGGGGACACGGTACATAGTATTTGATGACTAGAATATGTGACGAACAGAATCGAATCAGAAGTATAATGATTAATATACTTTCATTATTCAAATTCCCATCTTCCTTGATGTTATTTAACTTTTCTTTAGTTTTTCTCATAGACGTAGTGTTGTTACTGTTTCTCTTCCTTCTTCTACGGACGTTCATAAGTTGCTATAAGTTCCTGTTCTTTCCAGCTTTAAGCAATGTTTGTTTTTTTTACTACCCTTCTCATTTTTGTAGATACCTCCACTCATTTTCGATATCTAAAGTTTAAAGTGAATTTTAAAAAATAAAATTTTTTCTTGAAACTTTTATTTTAGTTTTAATTGAAAGCAAAATGATTAATTTTACTATTTCCAGTAAGCAAAATACTCTGGAGTATTTCAGACAGAAATTATATTGATTGGAATCTAAAATTCTGAGATTTTTTTAAATCTTTCAATTTCTCGACCATTTTTAAGTGATTGACACATTTGTACAAAAAATTAATTCTCACTTTTAAAAATTTTTCAAAAATAAAATATACATCTGCGACACATTATTTTAAAAAAATTAGCAAATTTAATGTTAAATTAATCTGATTTACACATGTATTACATATTTATAGCATGAAATTTAGTATAAAATTATTTCTTAAACGCAGAGTTCAACATTTTGAACTGTCTGCCGTATTTCAAATGTATTGACAGGTTGACAGATGAAAGATAAGGGTATAGCGATCACAAGTTACATAATTTTACAAATTTTTCCCTGTAAAGGGAAGAAACTCTGAAACACATGACCTTTTAATTTGCACATAGAAATTATCATACAAATAAAAAAGCTTCAAATACACACACACACACACACACACACACACACACACACACACACACACACACACACACACACTATTTTAAAAATTGAAAGGCATGACGATTTGCATTGAACTTTTTAATTTTAGATTAGTAAGAATAATCTTCGCTTAATAACTTTTTAAACTAACCCCAACAAACCTTTGAAATATTTAAGAATATTTTTGAATTATATAAATTATTATAGTTAATAAAAAATGAAAGAATTCTTTTAAAATTTCATTATTAAACGATTTTTTTCCAGACTATAATATCCTTAATTTATATCATTTATTCAAGCAATTAAAAGCTTTTCAAATTAAATAATATCATAGTTATATTGCATTTTTATTTTATTTTATTATTGGGAGCGGATTTTCGGAAATAGAGGTAAAATTTTTCAAAAAAAAAAAAAATATATGACTTACATTCCCCAATGAGTCCTGCGTTTAACAAATAAAATCAATTATTCAACAAAAGTTAATTTCTTAAAATTTCATGAATTTACGTGGAGGTGGGTAACAGATGCAAAAAAAGAAAATTACCAATATTTTAAAAAAATAATATTTCAAAATCAATTTCATTCAGAGTTATGTAATATTTCGTTTTCCATTTTAAATTGGAGTAGATAGATAAAACTATCGCCCGGTTCACACTCCACCCACGTCTATTGTACAGGTGTAGAGGCTCATCCCTTGTTCCCTGTTTAGGATGTGGTTTCCGGCTTTCTCTTTTTCAAATCTTTTCACTCTTGCGTAGCCCCCAGCGCTTCAGTGGCGTTACCGCCTTGCTCGGGGTGATATGATTAAAAAAAAAAAAACTCTCGTAACGATTTAGCTACCCGCTAAGTAAAATCAAAACAAGATATTTTACCAAAATTTTGAGCGTGTTAGAAGCGAGTAAAAAATTAAAACAAATAATTAAAAAATACTTTGATCTTTCCTCTAAAAAAAAAAACGAACTTTTTCCATCAAAATGTTTTTATAATAATAATGCTGTTTTTTCAGCGATTTAGGGACCTAATTTTTTGATCTACCATACATTTACATAAGTTTGTTAAGTTGTTTCTATATATAAGTAAGCTGTTTCCATATTGATTTGAGTATGTCTTGTGAGTGTCAAATTCAGCCTCTTTTCCCATTATGTGTCTCAGAAATTTTAACTCTTTCTTTCTAATTCTAAGTATAATCGTCCTTCTGTTCCCATTTTTATTGGCACTTCCTCACATGATCCGTTCATGGTTTTACCAGCATTCTTCTACAGACCTCTTTTGCATAAAGTCTCCTCTGCAGGGGAAATTATCTAGTATTCACTATCTTATAGGACGACTGATATTGCGTATCACTTCAGCACATTTTATTTTTTTCTAACGAAATTTTTGTATTTCTTAATACTTTTTTATCATCTGAAAAAGAATCTTCCGCTTTTCCAGTGCCACTTTAGATGTAAGTGTCGCACTTTGTTGCCAAATCGGTTTATGAAGATAATGTTGCACCAACCAATCAAATGGGGAGATCTTAATTGTTTTGAAAATCTGCATCTTAAAGCAAATCTTTTAAT
Source organism: Ascarosepion bandense (assembly GCA_037127315.1). Lineage (NCBI taxonomy): Eukaryota > Metazoa > Mollusca > Cephalopoda > Sepiida > Sepiidae > Ascarosepion > Ascarosepion bandense. Next base: position 1,014,378 of record JBBBDQ010000758.1, on the reverse strand, counting down.
TAGGTTAGAACATCGGCACTAGTATGCGATATACAACTATCTCAACCCTGAGGCTGGATCTGGTATTTACTAAATACAAAACGCATATTGAGGATTGGATTTATTTATCACAATAATTATGAGCGGCAACGAGTCTACTAACCGCTGCTTTATTTCGACGCGCCAGAATTTCTTTTTACAGAACGTGGGCGACCATTACCCCACCTCGCCTGCCACAATCCATTTACTGCGACTACTACGAGGAAATCTTTTCATTTTTACTGTAAAACGCCTTTTTAATGACCTCACAAATCACGTGGTAAACTTCGCAGATGGATAATGCAGTTCGAAGATGGAAAGACGCGAAAGAAAAAAACAAAAAAACAAACAAACAAAAAAAACCCCACTGTTTCTTATCTTCAAATTGCACAGAAGAAATCGTTAGCAAAAGTTGCTGTCAAAGTGTTAATGATAACTTTATCTTTCTATCTTTACGTATTTATTATTGTGAAGTGCTTGGGAAGTTAGTTTTACAAACATTGTTTTGGCAAGTTCAATTCCCGCTGGATGTCACACAATTACTTCAGTCATACTAATCTAATTTTGTATGCATCAATGTAGATACCTACAAAGAAAACGACACCTAAGGTCTAAAATACATTTTAAAAATGAAAAATGTTTTTGAAGCTTTTATTTTAGCTTTAATTCTATGCTAATAAATTCAATTTGATATTTCTAATAAGCAAATATTTTCTGTATTTCAAACCGAATTTAAATTGATTGGAATTATCTTCATAATAACAATAAAAACGTTCAAATCACACATATCTCAACAGCACGCAATTATCTTTATTAAAAAAATCTTTCAAAAATAAAATATACTTTTCTGAATCTTTATTTGAGGAGCAATAGCTGAGTTAAAGTTTAATTAATCTAATTTGAAACAAATATCACTTTTAGTTTAAAATATCGCCGAAAAGCAGTTTTTCACGGAAGCTGGTGTTTTATGAAGTGTTAATACATTTCTTGATAAACTTATGTTTGGGATTTTTTTTATAAGTGGGATAATTTTTTTAAAGTTAACAGCTACTTGAAGAACATAATGTGAACGTCCTTTTTACATAATTTAACTATCAAGTAATCTTAAAAAATTAAGAAAATATTCTAAACGTTCTAATATTTTATTGAATTTTATGTATTTTAAATTTATAGTCTAAATGGGGGTTAACAGATGTAAAAATATTTTTATAAAGTTTTTCTAAAAAAAAGGAAATACTTATAAATAATTTAATACATTTGTGAATATGTTTAAAATATAAAAATTATCTGATTTTTGCATGAATTTCTAAATCAATGTTTTTTTCGCAGCAAAAGAACGCTAACATTTCCCATACTAATTTATGCTCACAAAAACAAAATTTTTAACTAAGATTTCGAAGGTTCTAAAATTCTTCGATCTTACCTCTTAATACCATGAAAAGTTTAATGATAAAACTTTGTTTTTATTATATTTGTGACATTTTTCATCATGTATGTTCATTTTTCAGCAAATATTTAGAGATACATATATTTATGGGTCTGTTCTGTGGCTGAATTAGTAGTGTAGTTTCGTTTAATGCTAGTTCTAATCTAAGGCTAATTCAGACAAAAAAGATAATAAATGTAAGCTCATAAATGAATTATTTCGGGCTGGGATGATTTTTTCGCTCTTTGCCCACAGGAGACTTACTATATATCATCAATGCTAACCCATTAATAACTTATAGATAGAAATCTATAATTAATAGACAGAAAACTCGAATTAATGGATAAAATCTATTAATATATTAAATTAATTGTTTAAATTAATTGTTTTGCAAATTTGGTTATAAAATCTACATCCCTTGGAATGTCTTGTTCAAATTTTGATAAATACATAGTTTTACATTCAACATGAAGCCGATTTAATATCGTTTTCTTGAGGCATATAGTTACCCAGAAATTCACATTTTAAATGATGTCAATTTTGGAGGGACACCCTGTATTATTTAGATATTATGCATATCCACCAAACTCTTTCAAAAATATCTCCACTGTTAGCTCTATACAGTCGCTTTTTCCGATCAGTGGTTAAAAATGGCTTCTTAGCAAGCAACATCATTTTTTTTCGAATATCGTGGAGTGGCGCTACAAAATCACAAAGAAAGAACAGTACCAAATAATAGAAACCACATCACTAGAAACTTTCTACAACAGCAGCAACTAAAATGCGTAGTACATGAAACTTGAAGAATGCAACTCGAAGAGAAAATAATGACATAATCAAGATGTTGACGTTTCACACCACTTCAAACAGAAGGTTAAGAAGGAAACCCTCATGAACACTTGAAAGAGCGATAACAGTTACTGGCCTTAAAAAATTATTTTTCTAAAAATTTATTTCAATCGGAAGATTTTATAATTTCTAACGTCTTTCGGAAGAACAAGCTGCTTGGTCAATGAATGTCAGATGTTTCCTTATAAGGAAACGGCTACTATTATTATAAGAAAGAATTACATATCAACTGCAAGAGAACAGAATGCATGGTTGTAGCAAAAGGATGAGATCAAAGTGCGAATTGCAAATCGGAGATACCAAAATCAAACAAGTGCGGAAATTTAAAATATCTGGGAAATGTTTTAACAGAGGACAGAAATTATGACATTGAAATCCGAAGTAGTATTGGAATAGCCAAGGAAGCATTTCAAAGGCTAAGCAGGGTACTAAGAAGCAGAAAAAAATTGCTACAAACAAGGAAAAGAGTACTAAAATGTCCTCATGGCAATAAGTGCTGGACGATCTTCTGAAAGATGAAGAGGAGACTTGAAGCAACAGAAATGTGGTTCAACAGAAGTATGTTGAGAATGCTGTGAACCGAACATGTGAGCAGCGACGACATTTTGGAGAAAATGGAAACATAAAGAAAACTAGATACACCGTTTCGACCACGTACCCGCTGGTCATCATCAGGTGACCATAGATTGGCTGATGCGGATTATTTCGTTGATTATTGCGAAATATCCTGTGAAATCAATTATTGTTTTTTCATGTTGGAATTTGGTTCGTCACTACCAAGTCCAAGGATCGAACTCATGACCACTAAAGGATACTAATACATGTATAACCACCTATATCCACTACGCCACCATCCCGATATTCAGTGTCAGATGGATTTTGACAACTTCATTTATGTTAGTGGGCTCGTGCTTGTCATAATTTGTATTAATTTCTGAGATTATTAATTTTTAATAATTTTGGTCATACATGTGTTAGAATAAATTTTCTATAAAGAAAACTAATAATTAATATCAGGAAGATGCATTTGGGGTTTGGAGGAATATAATGAGAATGGAGGGATTGGAAAATCCGATACTCACGGGAAACATGGAGGACAAGGGTGTAGAATATAATAACGCAAAACATGACTAGATGTAAGGCGAAACAGGGCTTAGGAGAAATAACAGAAAGAAAAAAATTATCAAGATCTACAAAGCACCGGAAGTTGTGGAGAGTCATGATCGACTATATCTTGAGGGGAAAGAAGTAAGAAGTTCTATCTACTTTGAATTGTAAAAATATTTTTAAGTGTCTACATTTCTAAGTTTATTTATTTCTTTTAAAGCAAAATACTTAATGATAGTGATATGGCTGAATGATTACTTTCACAATAAATAGAGATATTTATAGTAACAAATAAAGCCTACAGAGTTGAGGGTGTCTATCTTTTCATTGTTTCTTTTGAGTGTGAGTCATGTAGACTGTATAAGCGTCATTAAAAGGGTCACCATAATATATTCCATGTTAGCGACCTCAGATACAAAACAAAATAATTTTTCCTTTCTATTTCGAGTGGCAATTTGGATGTCTTGTTTGTGGTGCAGTGGATATCGACTCGGGGTGCCGAGTTCGAATTCCAGTTGAATTCCTTGCATTCACTTACGCACAAATAACCTTGGGAAAGGTATTAATCTGCCTCTTCCCTCCAGTTATGGGTTAAATAATAGGACAAATTGGGTTCTATAGCCTTGGCCGGCAACCAGTCTACCGCAGAAAGCATTGGCAACCTACTGCGGGATAATCTTCTACCCAGTCAGAAAAATTATCCAACGTTATATTTATACGTGATAATCGCCCAAGCGTTTATCACGTATGGCACTCAATTGACTAAACAGATAAAATGGACAGCACATGCAATTCAAAGAAAAAAATAACGATTTAATCAATATGTTGATGTTTCACACTACTTCAAATAAAAGTTTAGCAACGAATCTCTTACCTATATTAGAAAGCGCGATAACAGATATTGAATTTGAGGAACCTATTTTCCTGAAACATTCTTTTAAGAGAAGTATTTTATGAATTTCAACCGAAAGCAGTAATGGCTGCTCGGTCAATGAATGCCAAATGTTATCTTGTCAAGAAACAGCTAATATTACCATTACTGTAAGAGCGAAAGTTATCATTTTAATCTACGTTCCGATCGGTCGTCACAAATATTTTTTCGAATCAGAAAGTGAAACAATTCTATCCAGAAACTGAAAGTAGGATTAAGATCTCATTTTCATGTCAAGCTTTTTTTAATCATTTCATTCCAAGTAAGGCAGGAATGCTACCGGTCCGCAGGTAGGTTAGAAGGAGTGAAAGTGAGAGAGAAAACTGAGTATAGGGAGGATTGATAAAATGACAAAAGATGAACGGGATTCAAGAAAACACAAGATAGCGATTAACGTTGCATTTAAATTTTGAAGATTTTATTTATCAGGGAAAACAGAAGAGAGTTCCACAGGCGGGAAGTACGAGTAAAAAAAAAAAAAAAAAAAAAGACAAAAAACTGTTGAAATAGAAATACAGGGTGCATTTAACTATTTCAACAGTAAAAGAGTGGGACCTATATGCCAACCTAGTAGCAGGCTTACATTCTTGTAGTTGGGGCACCTGGGAAAAAAAGGTAATCAGAACAGATGCTATGAAAATATTTGTAGAAAAGACAGAGAGAAGCCGCGCCACTCGGTGAGAAAGTGATTGAAGTCGAGATACCAAGTGAGGATCCTTCTTTGGCAAGAACCTAGATTTAAAAAAATATCAGGGGCACCAAACCAGATATGCCAACAGTATTCAATGCACGGACGTATGGTAAATTGGCAATATGGACTCTGACGAGAAAAAAAAAATTCTGGCATGACGCAATGACCAAAGTTTCCTTGAAATAAGAGTTTTATAAAGAATAAATTTACGTTTCTTTTAACTGTTTTGTTAACTGTGAAGGACGAATTTTAATGTGCGTTGTGGCGTAATGGATGCTGGCTCGGAAAGAGAAATCAGAGAGCCAAGTTTTAATTTCAGTAGAATTCGTTTAATTCACTTACGTAAAAATACCCCTGGGAAAGATATTAATCCATCTCTTCTTCTTCCATCTAAATGGCAACCTACTGCGGGAAAATCTTCTACCTAGTCAGTCATCTCTCAAAAGAGACATCATGGGACAAGAGTGCATCAAGTATGGCAATTAACTAATACTGAACTTAAAATAATAAAATAAAAATAAAAAACAAAACGAATAAATAATATAAAAAACATTAAAAATAGTCTATCTTCGGTTTGTAGACTATAGAAAAATTTTTCGAGACGTATTTTGGAGCAATAACAGAATTTTCGAGTAGACATAACTTTGATCTAATACTCATGAGACGGATAGAGGGAAAGAGAGACATACTTGATGAGCTTGAGCAACTGGATGGCAGGGTGGAGTCTGGGAGAGATTCCAAGAGGAAAAGTGTTGAGAGCGACAAGAGATAGAGGCAAGTGGAAGTCCACAATCGCCTATGTCCTGAAGGGACACGGCACATAAAGAAGATGACTTTGATAAAATAGATTTATTAAATAAAAAATGCTTTTTAACAAATTCATTTGATCAATTAAATCGATTCTTTAGCATCAGAAAAGTATCTTTGGCTTTAAATTTTTAAAACGATTTCCGAATAATACATGTTTCAACTTTGCAAAAAAAAAAAAAAAAAATCGTAATTTGCAAAAGTGAAAGCAATGCGGCCAACTCTGTAGGGATTAAAATCTTGCCGAGATATTTCAAATACTTTCAGTACAGTTGAACGATCATCCGTTTGCGTTGTTCGAATTCATAAATTTTTGACCGACTTTTTAGGTGTTTACTGTTTGCATTCGCACATGAATATATTGTATTGCAGTAATGCCTTGAAATACGAGCGCACCGACATACAAGTTTTTTTTTTAGATATGAGCCTGAGTTCGGCCGATTATTTGCCTTGAGATACGAGCTGAATTTTGAGATTCGAGTGAGTTTCTTTTAAGCATCGTCTAGTTGGCGGAAATAAAAATTATAAAATAAAAAAAATAGTAATGGATAAAATGTAAATGTTTTAAAAATTAAGCGATAAAGTTAACCTTCGATATCGCAAACTAGGCTTGCCGTTGCTAAGCCAGGTTAGAGGGTTACTAGGCTAGATGAGGTCTTCCCTCCGCCAATTGGCCTATGACTCGTCTGAACTCCGTGGTTTAGCACAGTTTATTTCTTTAAAGTTTGCTTTTCTCTTTAATTTTATTGTTTGTAAACTATGTTTCTTGTTTTTTCACATGTTTTTGCTTGTAAGAAATCTACAATTACAAAAGTAGGGCAGTAGGAAAGTAAGGAAGATTTTTAAGTGTCTGGAACGGATCGGAAATATTCCATTAATTTCAATAGGGAAAACTGATTTGAGATACGACTTTTTTTTTTATAGTTACGAGCTCGGTTTTGGAACGAATTAAACTCGTATCTCAAAGCATTACTGTACATGTACACATTTATTCCAGTGTATATGCAAGTATGTAAAATTGTTTAAGAATGTGTAGGGGCTTTATAAATATACAGAACTTGAAAGCAATTTTAACAAATATTTTAATACATTTTTTATTGTTTACATGAAACACATAGAGAAAGTGTGAGCAAAGGAGAGAGAAAGAGAGCAAAAGTGACAGAGAGAGTAATAAATGGGATATATAGAGGGGGAGAAATATTTTGTCTCCCTCTTTCTTTTTTCTTTATACCCACACTTTCACAGATTGTTTCGTAGGAGACGATGAAATTCGACCGTATTCCATAATCCCTTATAATCGCATACTTTTTAAAGTTTTGAGAATCTATCGCTTTTAGTATACAAAATACAGACATAAAGAAAGCACTTAAAGGCTAACCAACATAAAAAAATAATTGGAAAAAAACAAACACAAAAAAAACAAAACAAAACAAAACAAAACATTGTCATATTTCTCACAGAAAATTTGCAAAAACTTTAACATTTCTTCTGTTTTCTTCTTAAAAATAAAAACTATTTGACTCACCTGGAAGCAGGAAATTTTTCAATATTTTTTTTAATAATTAAACAAATGAAATAATTTACATAATGAGGGGAGTATTTCATATAATTTTTAAATAAAGAATTTGAAGCGAGAACACAATATTTTGTATAACCCTTTCTTCAGGGTTTAATAATTAGTGCATTAAATCACTTCGTAAAGTCGTTCGTGATGGTGGAGATGAAAAGACAAAAAAGACAAAAAATACACTGTTTCTTAACTTCAGATTGCATATAAGAAAACGTAAGCAAAAGTTGCTGCGTCACGATGATAACTTTATCTGCCTTTACTTATTTATTATTGTGACATATTTGGGAGGTGTGTTTTTCAGATATATTTTTACAAGTTCGATCCCCACTGGATGTCGCATAATTACTGAAGTGAAACTAATCTAATTTTATAAGCATATATGAGATTGTTTTGTGGCTGAAATGGTAGTGTCTTTTCGGTTAGCTCTAGTTCTACTCTAAAAAGTTTATTCAGACAAAGATAATAAAGGTTAGGTCATAATTTATCATTTAACTAAGGGATTTTTTTTTAATCGTATCACCCCAAGCAAAGCGGTAACGCCACTGATGTGTCGGGGGCTACGTAATAGTGAAAAGATTGGAAAAGAGAAAGCCAGAAACCACATCCTAAACAGGAAACAAGCGATGAGCCTCTTAACCTGTTCAATAGACGTGGGTGGAGTGTGAACCGGGCGATAGATACATCTATCTACTCCAATTGAAAAAAACAACAACAAAAAACAAAGTGAGAAGATTGGAAAAGAGAAAGCTGGAAACCACACCGTAAACAGGAAACAAGGGATGAGCCTCTTAACCTGTTCAGTAGACGTGGGTGGAGTGTGAACCAGGCGATAGATAGATCTATATTTACCCTGTACATGGCTCGAGGACCACTTGAGGTAGATGGTTACGTTAAGGGGTAGTTAATGTGGATAGAAGGGGATTGTAACGGTTAACTCTAGACTTGAGCAGGTTATGGTTGCAGTGATCGAAAGAAAAGCCTCTTGGAAGCCTGTTCTACACATTCGGGGGAAGAAGCTGTTCGAATGGAACTTCCTACTCGCCGATGGAATGTGGGTGATTACCTACAATGTAAGTAGAATGTCGAGTCCTCGCCGTAAAGATTACCCCTGGCGAAACCAAGGAATGTAGTTCGCCCGAACTTTCTATAAAAGTAGCGAATGAGCAGAGAGATATTCGCCACGTCCCGCTGGTGAAAGAGAGCTTGGAGAGTGGAAAATATTATTTCTCCAATAAGGACTCAGAGACGCTTTGGAACTATTAAGTTCAAATCTGATAAAAGTACATAATTTTTTGGCTGATCTGGCTTTTGCAAAATATAAGATAGTATAAGGAGTCAGGTACTTACTGTGGGCATTTGTTTTTAGGTTCCCTGAAAGTATGAGGTATTTTGGTATATGGTAGATTGCATGACGATGGATGGGTCCTTATGGTGTATGGAAAATTGTAAAGAGTGATTTGGTCGTGATTCTGATTAGCTAGGTATAAAATAGTTATTGACGACCAAGCTCAGTTTTATGTCCCTCTAACATTGGCCTTGTGCCAAAATTGTAGTTTACTGAAATAAATCCCCAGGTACTTACTGGAGCAATACAAGGAGCCGATTATTTAACCTGCATCTTTAACGATGGATCATATATTTGAGGCAGGGATTATTTTTTTGCTCTTTGTTCACAGGAGAGAAAAAGTCTCCCAACCAGAGTTTCTATACAGTATCAATGTTAACCCATTAATGAGTTATATATAGAAACCTGTAATTAATACCGGATTCATATACACTAAACTTAAGGAAGCGTCCCAAAATAAAAATAATTGCGACCTCACATTTATTTGACACATAAAATTTATTACGCGTTATTACATGTGGTTGTTACACGATTTGTTGTATTTCGCCGAGTTCAATTTAGTTCCTTTCCGCAACAACGCAACAAAATAATAACGATACAATCTACTTATGACACAATTTTCTTTTCTCAACCTCAATGATTACCCATGTGAATCAAAAACTTGGAACAACACAATATGAATTAATTTTGACCATTTTTCCACACATATTTACGAAAAGATATTCATACACGAAAAAACCATCAAATTTAATAGACATAAAATTTCTCTTGTCTAAACAATATATATATATATATATATATATATATATATATATAAACTTTTATAAGGAACTTTGTCTATGTATGTGTGTGTGCGTGTGTGTGCCCGTTACCTATAGACTCCGAAAAGGCTGAACCGATTTTCTTGAAAATTTACACAGTTGTACTATAAGCGTCTGCGAGTGTTCTTAGCTAGGTTTTGTGTCGAGGTACTCCCAATAAATATTGAAAATCGATAATCGAAAAAATCGGGTTAGAGAAGGAGTGGTCCGATTTTAATCAAATTTGATACACTCATAGACAAAGACATAAGAAACGGTATTCAGAAGTTTCAAGGTTGCAATTCTTACAATAGTGCAGAAAATCGATAATATATATATATAAAAGGCAAGATGTTTGCGTGTGTGTCTGTTTATCTGTCTGTATGTACTTTATACAAATCCACAATTTTTATCCGATTCTCACCAAACTTCACACAAATATTCTTTAGGCTGAGTCTGAGATCCAGGACCATGGATTAGTTTTAAAGCTTTCATTACACCCGAGCCACACCGGCCTATACGGCTAGTATATATATATATATATATATAATCATCCGCAGACAGATCTGTTTCGCTGTATCATAGCTCATCAGTACGGTTAGACTCCAATTGCTTTTAACCCAGGATTGAAACCCGACCGAATTGGCATCAGTCGGCGATTCTACCTCTGGGCTATGGGCGCTTGGAAGAAAAAGCAGACTTTTTAGCGTATACATTATTATTATACACGCGCAATAGCCAGAATGCTCTAGTTCATTACGGAATGAGCGATGCGTACATGCCAGAGTAGCTATTGTCTTTCAAAGTCTACCATTCTTCCAGATTGGCTCAATCAGGGTGTGAGAGCGTAAATAGTCATCCGCAGACAGATCTGTTTCGCTGTATCACAGTTCATCAGTACAGTTAGACTCCGATTGCTTTTAACCCAGGATGTGTGTGTGTGTGTGTGTGTGTGTGTGTGTGTGTATGTGTGTGTGTGTGTGTGTGTGTGTTAAAAACGACTGACACGGAAGATTTTATGAATTTTTTATTTAATTTTTCCAGTATCTTTACATGTTTGCTTTTTGCTGGAAATAAGGAATGTAAAAGTGTTCTATAATTTTCGACTTTCTAAGTGCTTTCAGCCCCTTCACAGGCCATTTTCAAGGATGTTATATTTCCGGTGTTGTTATTATGTCTTCCTCTTTGACTGTAATGTAATTTTTGTTTTTTTTAAAAAGAAGAGTTCTTTAAAGCTATCACGTGATGCGCACGGCTGGGCATCGCGTGAGCGTCTGTCTACTTTATAAAAATATTTTCAGAACACCATTTCCACTTTTAAATTATGTAAGGTAGATGGTAGGGAAATTGTACGATATATAGTGCCTCTCTTATGGCGAAGTCTTGTACAGGGTATTAAAATTCATACACTGTATTAGTCATCGTTAGTTTAGATTTGATGGGATTATTATTAGAAACAACAAGGTTTGCTTTCTTCCATTTTCCGTTATAGAAATTTTTAACCAAACATTTAAATGAAAGATTGTTTTTTAACGAAACATGTTTAAATGAAAGATTGCTGTTCAAATATACATTAATATATATATATATATATATATATATATATATATATATATACACAAAAGAATAAGGAACGAAAAAAATAATTCCAACGTTCAAAACATTAATTTAAAACAGTGCTCAATAGAAAAATAACGTAATGAATATTTATTATATATTTATTATATATTTATTATTAATTATTACTTTAGAACATCTACAAACTACTACAAAATTGCATATTTTGTTTCGACATTAAAAAAGAACAATGTCTCATAAGGTAGTTAATAGTTTTTAACTACTTGATGAGACATTGTTCTTTTTTAATGTCGAAACAAAATGTACAATTTTGTAGTAGTTTGTACTTTGTACATGTTCTAAAGTAATAATTAATAATATATATATATATATATATATATATATATATATATAGAGAGAGAGAGAGAGAGAAAGAGAGAGAGAGATAAAAATTTCAAAAATCTATTGTTCGACTATTTTTAATATTAAGTAGATTATTTACAAATGTTTTTCACCTTTAAACGCGTTATACACCAGTAATTTACGTTAGGCTTTAGCGATGTAACTATTGTTATTACACGCACACACACACGCGCGCACACTGGCACACACACACGCGCACACACGCACACACACACGCGCACACACGCACCTATTTATATATATATATATATATATATATATATATATATATATATATATATATATATATAGCATATACATAGATCGGAATCCGACAAGATGAATAGAATAAGTAAAGAACAAGTAGGAACAAGTCCCTTCAATCTAACGTGTTTCAGTTTAACAAGCTTTTTCAGAGATTTATTAAAGACGAATGATTTAAAAATCTAACAGATAGTATGCTGATTGAAGTATAGTTTCATTGGTTAGATACGTGTCACTTGTGATAAAACAATGAATGAATATTAAATGTAGAAGAAAAACGTGTGTCTGTTTAAGTGTGTGTGCCAACACGTAATAAAAACATTAAATATTTATTATGAAGTATATGTAAGCGAAAATAATGTGTGTTAAGCGTATTTAAACTATAGACGAATTAAGTGTATGTATATGTTGGTAACGTTAGTATGTGCGAATGATAGTGACGAAATACATTTCCCTTCAAAATACGTAACAATTATTGTACACACGTGTTAAGTGAATTCATCTTTATCTCACGTGACACGTATCTGACCAATGAAACTATACCTCAATCAACATACTGTCTTATAGGATACAAATCCTGTATCATCCAACAGTTTCCTAAAACACACAAAATAAAATTGCATACCCGCAAATCGGACCCAAATGACTAAAAGCATTTTGGTAAAACCCAGACCAAGGCAAATTTCACAAGTCAGTGTGAAAAATCAAATTTTGGATCCTGACTGGATAGGAAATAGAAAATGGATCTATGACGCCAGTCAATTTTTTTCACACCTAAAGAATGAAAATGCCTGCTGGAGCCGGTCACATGACTAAAATACACTATTTAATCACGTTCCGTTACCGGTCAGAATGTGTCAGAATAGGAACGGAATCTGATAGCATCTCGTCACAATGTAAAAAAGAAACTTCAAGCTGACTCGGTCACGTCTCGCCGACATACATTCATTCTACCTCTTCTTCCAATTTTCCTTTCTTCGTTTTCACTTCACGCCGCCAAAGACAACAACAATAACAACAACAGGACACTCCAACTGTCTGCGATAAGTACAATTTCTTTATTTGTTTCACCTTCTTTCTCACCCTGTCGCTCCAACCTACCAAAAAAGGGGGGGGGGAAAGAAACATATACTATACGCCCCGGGACACTTAGCTACTTACTACTACCAGCTATGAACTCTACATTTCTCTTTGAACAATTTTAAATACATGCAATTTCTCCATGAATATTTTTCTTCATACAATAATGTTCTGCTAACAAAATTTTACTTATACTACAAATTCACGTTATAGTGTCCAGTTAAAAAAAATTCCACTTATTTTTTCAACCTTCTGATATTTAAATTGTGGGGACTTTGGTTGTGTTTGGCACAAGGCCAAATTGACAAGCATAGCCGAGGCCCCTATAGTCTCTTAACTTTTTAAATCATTCGTCTTTAATGAATCGCTGAAGAAGCTTATTAAAGTGAAACATGTTAGATTAAAGACACCTTTTTCTACTTGTTCTTTACTTATTTTATTCACATATATATTTATGAAGAAATATAGTTTTAAGGTGTGCTATATTTATAGGATAAAGTACTCAATATCAGAGATATAGCATATGTCAATACAAAAGCAAACACTGAAGTCAGCACTCAGAGCATCTGAGAGTTGACTTCAATGCTCACTTTTGTACTTATATATATTTCTGTGAGGTAGCAAATGTTCTTTAAGTAAATACTGTTAAAAACGACATAATCTTGCGTCGATTTATTTTAGTGATCGACATTTCCAAATTTCGGATAATTCTTCTCAGACAAGGAGGTATACATATTAATAAATATACATACTAACCTACGTCGATATCGTAACTTGGAGTTTCATGTCTCATGCAACCATTAAGTGCATATTATGATTGAATTGCACCTTAGGATTGCATAGCTCTTTTCAATGCAAGGAACACGTCACATAAAACATGCTATCTTGCAAAGATATTTCCAACCTTTGAGGTATAATAAAATAAAATAAAAATTCCTACCTTGAGGTATAATATTATCGGTGAGCTGGATCTATCATAACGCATTATGCAATAATCAGGTGCATATTATGAGTTCATAATAAGCATCTGAAAGATTGCATAGTGCATAGAACTCAGAGTCGTGCTACAAACGTAGGATAATATGTATATTTATTGGTATATACTTAATAACTCTGTTATATTATATTGAGCATTGTTTTATTTACACCAGAAAATATTTCTATATATGTGTGTACTGCTTGTATATATAGATGTATATTTATTGACACACACACACACACACACATATATATATATATGTGGGAAAAGGAAAGATATCTCCAACAGCTGGCTTGTACTCACAGTTACATGTGCGCTTGAAGTTCCGACTGCTGGAGAAAACTTTCTTGTAAATGATAATATTTGCTTTGATATCAAACATTGAATACTTTTTATTCATCAAAGTTAATATTTTTACAGCTTAATGTGTAATTTTAATTATCTTGTTATTTTATGTATATATATATATATATATATATATATATATATATATATATATATATATATGTGTGTGTGTGTGTGTGTGTGTGTGTGTGTGTGCATGGGTTATGTCTTGAAGGCTGTCACAATGCGTTGAGTGAAATAAAGGAAATACTAACAAGAACATAACCGTCAACATCGAGGCTAGAGAGCGTAACTTAGGTAACCTGCGCATAAAAGAGTCCCTAATAATAGCTGAATTGCACCCGCAAATCAACAATCGACAAGAGCTTAACCTAGACTACATAACAGAATAGACAACGCTAACACGCACATGACACACACTAACCACAACAATAAAGCTCATACACACAGGCAAGATAATAACAAACAAAGTTGAATGAATTACAATAACCACGCGCACACATTTCTCCCCCCGGCAGAGTAACTGAGGCGCTTATAACACACCGCACACCGGAAAGCACACACACACACGCACGCACCCATATAGAAAACAAGGTAGATTTAATTACAATAACCACACGCACATAGACACGTACACATGACACGGTCACAACACGCAAACACCACCGGATAAATCAGATAAATAAAACAACAGTAATGAAACTGATACTCTTCAACCCGGTCAAAGAGTCAAGTGAACTTTCAGATCACATTAAGATAAACCACACATACAAGCAGACTGATATCATCAGACATAAAGGCCCCAACTAGAATACACACACACATACACACACACACAAACACGTACAGCAGCTAGAATACACGCACATACACACGCACACACACACACGCCCCCCACACACGTACAGCAGCAGTGGACAACCCTCAACAACCATTCATAGAGAGACCGTGAAGAAGTTCGGACAGTCAAAAGCTTCTCTGCCATTCTGAAGATGAGATTTTAATCTCGAAATATTAATGTTTAATAAATAGGTAATAAAAACACTTCTTTACCTTCCTTTATTTCACTCAACGCATTGTGACAGCCTTCAAGACATAACCCACACAACTATTTTACACAATGCTTCAAGCAAATTACAAAACTTTACTATATATATATATATATATATATATATATATATATATATATATATACGGTTTTAAGTTTTGTAGGAGTAAGAAAGTACAGAAATTTTCTATAATTTTCATTGTCCCAAGCCCTTTCGACCACTTCTTTAGTCATTTTCAAGACAGTTTTGTTTCTGGTTTCATTAGCTTTTCCTTATGTTAGATATAAACAGAAAAATGCTCCCATGAATTCAAGGCTCTCATCCCGTGAAGGCTCGGAATAAACGTTTTTATTCGAAACAACACAAAATAAAATACAGCTTAAACAGTCAAAATATCAGAAAAAAAACTTACAACACCAAAAATAAACCTTTTTGACAATGATTAAAAAAGTGAACGAAAGCGCTTGGGACAAAAGAAATTCTCCTACAAAACGGAAAAAAAAATGTAAAGATGCTGGAAAAACTAAATGCTGGATTAATTAAATCTTCCTTATCTGCAGCATTTAATTATTTCGTAATGGGTGGGTGAAATAGGAAACAACTACGAGTTATGTGTGTATGGAATACGAAAACACTGTTTCTCCTTAGAGCAGAAATAGTGAAATAATTTCGGTCCGGCTATTATTTTCTTCATTTATTGAACCATAAACAAATAACGTCTTTGGCGAAGGTGACAAGCTCTTTTCAATGCAACAAACATGTTACATAAAACATGCAATATTGCAAGAATATTTCCTACCTTAGAGGTATGATATAATATTATTGGTGAGCTGGATCTATTATATGCTCAGCCTGCTATGAAATTAGACATAACCGAATATTTATTCGCAACTCTTTCAAAGGGCTTGGAAAAATACAGTTTCTGTTCAAATTGATAATTTTTGTGTGAAAACAAAACCGCTGGCTTTCTAAGCATTACAAAATTGCTTGAATATTCCAACCCTTTTTGTTCGGTTGAAATAACAGTTTTGTTTCACCATTATATTATGGGATGCTGAATAGAGATTGTTCAGTTGTGGAGTCAAGTCAGGTCAAGTCAGAAGGTAGAATCTGATACACTACTCGTGTTGATACTGCTTAGTTCTGGATTGCAACGGGGAGGCCATCTTGGAATGTGTAATTTTAATTATCCTGTTATTATATATATATATATATATATATATATATATATATATCTTTATGGTTTTAAGATTTGTAGGAGTAAGAAAGTACAGAAATTTTCGATAATTTTCATTGTCTCAAGCCCTTTCGGCCACTTCTTTAACCATTTTCAAGGCGGTTTTGTTTCTGGCTTCATTAGCTTTTCCTTATGTTGGGCGAGCATATCTCGAAGAGACATGGCTAACTGGGCAGAATACATACTTACCCGCAGTATGCGGCCATTACTTTCTGCGGTAGACCAGTTATATAACCAAGGCTATAGAACTGGATCTGTTCTGCTATTTAATCCATAGCTGATGGGAGAAGAGACGGTTTAATATTTTTCCCAAGGGTATTTGCGCGTAAGTGAATGCAAGGAATTCAACTAGAATCCCAATTCGTCTATCCGATATCCACTGCACCACAACGCACATCCCAAGAGTATTTGCGCGCAAATGAATATGAAGACATAATTATTTCTTATTCAAAACTTTTTGTAATTTATAAATATTTATTTTATAAAACATTATGAGCTAAGTGGTTTTAGATATTTTAAAATATTTATCAGCTAAGTTAAGAAACTGGTTGTACTTTGCGGCATGGAGCTTCTGAAAAAATACGGAAATGAAAATGCGAAACGTGAAGTAACAGTAAAAAAAGATTTATTATTACTGAACAGGAACCGAGATTAAAAAATTGCTTACATTACTGACGAAGTTCATAACTGAACGGTTGAAATCTCATTTAAGTTGGCTTTCAGTCATATTCGAGGAGTGAATAAAGTGATTTGCTAAAATAAAGTAGATAAGGTTTTGAAATATTACTAATTATTTCTTTACACTATTTACATTGTTTAGACTATTGTTCTCATCTGTATTTTCACATTCACGACGTTTCGGCCGTTGTAAGCTTCGCCTTCTTCAGGTGACATATGTTGGAATTTAGAATCGAATCTTTTATTTAGTCTACGGCGAGTAGATTGTTCTAGTTTCACGTACCATGCCCTTTTCTGGGTATCTCAGTTTTATTTAACTCCCTTTTGTAAACCAACTTGTTTGTTTACCTCTGCCGTAGACAAGTATTTCATGTTTTGGGTAAAGTCACTGGATTACTTCATCTAACGCTTTTATCCACTGGGCCACCTGTCTTTAGGGACCCCGTAGACTATATAAAGGGTCCGGTACGAAGTTCCAACGTATATAACCTGAAGAAGCCCGGAGCGTAGAACGGCCGAAATGTCTTAAATATAACAATAAAAATGAGGACAGCAGTCCAAATAACGTAAATAGTATAAATAGTTACAATACATAATCTCAGAAATATAGACATAATTATTTCTTATTCAAAACTTTTTGTAATTTATAATTATTTATTTTATAAAACATTATGAGCTAAGTGGTTAACAGATATTTGCTGAAATGAGTCCGACCCACGGCCATATTTATAAAGCATGCACAAAAACAAACTTAATAGTAAAAGCTAACAAGATTAATTTGTTACAATAATTCTTATGATATATTTTTTGGGGCCGAACAATAATAACACCGTTCTTTCTGTAGATATCACTTATTTCTACATATTTCCCGTTATTTTAAAATATATATTCAGTGGATACACGTATTTGTCAACATCTTTGTTTTACAAACAGTGAAATTAGGCTTTATCGGCTGTAAGATTCAAAGTTTAAAACATCGAACCCGTATTCCTTTTTAATCCGAGAAACCAAATTCAAACAAGGCGTGTTTTACAATTAAGCTATAAGAAGACGTTACAGCAAAACGAAATCAAGCAGCATCAAATTTAGTTAGCACTTACATGGATGACCACCTGGAAATACCATGTGCTGCAGGTGATGTAATGTACAATATCTCGGAATTGTTAATTGGAGTGCCGAGTTTCAAATTCGGTTGGGTTCTTTATATTTATTTATGCGCAAATACACTTGGGATGTGCGTTGTGGTGCAGTGAATATCGGAGAGACGAATTGGGATTCTGGTTGAATTCCTTGCATTCACTTACGCGCAAATACCCTTGGGAAAATATTAAGCCGTCGATTTTTCCACCATCTATGGATTAAATAGTAGAACAGATCCGGTTCTATAGCCTTGGTTATATAACTGGTCTACCGCAGAAAGTGATGGCAGCATACTGCGGGTAAGTATTCTGCCCAGTTAGTCATGTCTCTTCAAGATATGCTCGCCTAAGCACTTAACTGACTGACCCTTGGGAAAAGATAGGAATCTTCCTCTTCTCTTCCCAGTTATAGATCATTTATTAAGACATGTATCAGTAAATAGTTATTAAGACATGTATCACTAAATAATTATTAAGACATTTATCACTAAATAATTTACAATCCGTTTCAAAATTCTCAAAAGTAAAAATATTTTCTGGCTTTAAATAACCTGCAAACTGTAAAAAACAAAAAAAAAAAACAAAAAAAAACGAGGTGCTGGATATCATAGTCACGTCCAAGATCGATGGTCTCTTATTGCTCTTAAATGACTCACGCGACTCAAGAGTGGAAGATTTTCACAAACATGTAATCACTAAAATAGTCTTTTCTTTTACCTCTACTGATTTTAATACCCTGGATTATTACTTCTGGAACATCATCGAAGGAGAGAGCAAGCAGTGATCCTAAAATATCAAGGATTCGTTTAGGGACGCCATCGTGGGCGTTATGGCTAACATGAGCGAAAATCACTTGATCCGAACATAATCGAGGTTAAGAGCAATGTTATTAAATGACATTTTACTTTTTTATAACTTAATCATATGTACATGTTTTTAAGAATATACTGATTGTTCTATTGTTTAGCTTTTTTTAAAATTATAATATGTTCTCTGTTACCACACACACACACACACACACACACACACACACACACACACATATATATATATATATATATATATTCAGAAATTATAACATGGATATGTTACAATATCACTACAAAAGGAGCTATTTTGTTTCGACACTTCTTGTGTCTTGTCAAGTGATGTGGTTTATTTCAAATTGAATGGTTTTAAAAGGTTAAAAACAAGCAAAACCCATTTAATCAGGGAGGCATTGTTGTATGTACAATGTGAACCAATCAGAGTAAATCATTTGGATCAGACTAATTTGGATAATATGTGAACAGACTTAAAAATAATTTTGGGAGGCATTAGTATTAATATTTGATTAAATTGAGATCAGCATTATTAATTAACTATTAGATCTACTTTATTATTGTTGCGAAAGTTAAAAAAAATTTTTAAGTTTAACAACTTATTAGATTTAGAAAGTGAATCATATATTAAACGAGGAAGAGGAAGAACGCATACATAATTAAACCTGCAAACATCCACACATGGAAAAATAGACGAGTATATTCACAAACACTGGCAAAGAGACACATATACAAATTGATATACCCACGCATATATACATACAAGAATTACAAAATTTAGCTTTTATCGAATTGTCAATTTGTCTGTTAAATTTTAAAGCTCAATTTGTACACAGACTAAATTGCTACATATTGGATACCGTCAAGGCGAATTCGTAACGTGACAAGCCTTGAATGAATGGGGTCGGGACAGACACAATCATATTTCAAGGCATGAACATATAAACAGAATTAGATATATACTTACGCAAATACACAAGCTAAGATCAAAAATGTACACGACTAAAAACTCCACAGATCGTAAAAGATATATAACCACATAGATGAAAATACACGAAACCTCTGGCATCAAACTAGGTAGATACACAATACATAAATTAAATGCATATGCATATGCAAAACGTCACACATATACATATATATGCTAAGCCCCATATTGTTCATATGAAGTTATGCCTGTATGAGCCCCAGTTGTCTAGCTCGCGTGTGCGTGGCTCTGTGCACGTCAATAGTGTTAATCTATGTCTGTATTTGTATAAAAGGCGTCACGACAACAAATATTCCTCTCAATCTTCATATCACTTTCACAAAAATTCATCAATATACACATCTCTACATATATCAAGTATTTTAAATAAAAATTAAAACGGTTTGTCTGACGATCGAAAAAACGAGAAACCCAGGACAACAAACTTACACCCATCTATCTATCTATCTATCTATCTATCTATCTATCTATCTATCTATCTATCTATCTATCTACATACATACGCACATACATATATACATATACACCTACATATATATATATATATATATATATATATATATATATATATACACACACATATACGAATATACATACATACATAGACGTATACACATATACACATACATGCCTATATATACGTATATATATGTTTTTAACCTTTTAAAACCGTTCAATTTGAAATAAACCACATCACTTGACAAGACACAAGAAGTGTCGAAACAAAATAGCTACTTTGTAGTGATATTATAACATATCCATGTTATAATTTGTGAATAAATATTATTTACTTTGTATTGAGCACTTTTTTAGAATAGGGTTTCTTTGGATAAGGAATATTATTCCATCTATACGTACCCTATACTCGGTTATATATATATATATACGTACCCTATACTCGGTATATATATATATATATATATATATATATATATATATATATATATATATATATGTTATAAAACGAAATGAGTAAGGGAAATTTGAGGTGAAGGGGAGGAAGACATATACACTTTCATTTCACACGCACACATACCCCCCCCATATATATATATATATATATATATATATATATATATATATATTTTGTTTTTCTTTAATCCGAAGTGGAAGAGTAGGAAGGTAAATTCCAAGAACCTGATCCTAATCAATATTAAAAAATTTTAACATTAAAAAGTGATGCAGGCAGAGAGCTCAATGTATTAAGAATACAGAGCCAATATAAAGTAGAGAAAATTTTCAAAATTCAAACGTGTCGGATGTACATTTCGACATAGGATCTCTAATAGAGACTCTACGTCACGTCAGCGACATTGTTTTTTCCAAATGGCGAAGGCCCTGGGGTAGAGTGTGGAGGGGTTTTAGGTTAACAACGGTCACAAAGTGGAAAAGGCCAGAGCTGGTAGTCGCGGGTTACAGGGTGTTGAAATGGTATATTTAGGAAGGGGAGGAATAGGAGTTCATATTTTATAAAGATAGACAACTAAATGAGTTAAATTACTTTTTAAAGTTGAGATTTTAGACTGTTTGAAGAGGTGCATTTAGGCGAGAAGGAATGGGTTTCAGTATAAGATTTTAAAATTTTTTATTTAAGTTTATTTGATTAAACCTTTTAGGTAGAAGCGGGCTAAATGCCAATTACAGGAAGTTATAAGTTTAAAAATTATTAGAGAAAAAATATTAGAGAAAAAATATTCGAGAAAAAATTTATATACATATTTATATACATATATGTGTTAACCAAGGAAAAAGGGGCTTAGTAAAAGAATCCATATTTTCTAAAGATAGGCAATTAAAGGAGCTTGGGATAGGAAGGTGGGGGGGGGGGGGTTAAAATACTTTTTAAGGTTACCGTTAGGGTAAAATTAAGATTAAAACTTAAATTGAATCCTTTTAATTTATATTCTAACATCTAGTCAACGGGGATTTAAATTCTAAATTTAAGTATTCGAAAAATTTGCCTTGTGGCGGCACTTACTGATGAATTCCCTCCTAAGATTCAGTAGCCGGTGTTGGTGGGGGTATTTTAATATTGAAATTTTTTCCAGTAAACATAGACAGCACCTATCACGAAAATTCCTCGGAATACGGGCTGAACCTATCAGTTTCCAGCTAATTTCAGGATCCAGTCCTTCCTCTTTCATTTTCCAGAATGCCCGCGAAAGGGCTGTCTGGTACCTCTGACTGGGGTTCGAAAAGGAGTACCTGTGGTTATACAGTCTTTGCTTGAAAGGACCGGCGGACATACCGATACCGATACCGGAAGTCGTTTTTTTTATTAGATGGAGAAATGCGGAGATGGAGATTTTTTGTTAGATGGAGAAATTTTTTTTTATTGCTTTCATCTTTCTCCGTTTTTTCTCTTCTCTCTTCTCTTTTTTTCTCTTCTTTATTCTTTATTTTTTTTTGTTATCTTTTTCTCTTTTTCCGGTTTAAAATTTTTGACATGTCTGTGGTAAAACATTGAAACACTATTGTCTATGAGTTTTACACACACCATTCTTTAAAATGTTACAACCTCTCACCACACTTAATTCATCTTTACTCTTATGTTTTTAAATATTTTTTTTTACTTTTTACTTCTTTATATATATTGTCAAGTAAATTAACCACATTTTAATGCTTGATGATGGTGTTTTAAAACCGAAACTTTAAAGCAATTGTTGTAGTATGCTATAATAATAATAATAACTGTTATATATATATATATATATGAGAAATTGAAAGAACAGGTAGATTAAAACCCACTCTTTAAGCATTTATAAAAAGTGCTCGATACAAAGTAGAGCTTAATATTGTAACTTTTTATTACAATGATTTATAAAAGCATTATATCACTACAGAAAATTTTCGTGTTTCAGAACAATACTGTTCTTTTTCAGGTGATTGCTTAAAATAAATTGTGAAAATGATTTATTTGAAAAATATAAGATGAATTCATGGTTATTTAGAAACTGAAGGGGTACTAGTAGAAGGGGTAAGTAGAGAATATGCTTGTAGGTGTGTCAATATTGTTCAATCAAAAATGAGATTTAGGTAACCATGGAGTTGAAGATTTGGGTCGTGAAAGGAAGCAGAATTGTTTGTTTAGGTTAGAATTAGAATTAAGTAATTAAGATATATTGTAGTTAGAATTAAGTAATTAAGATATATTGTAGTTAGAATTAAGTAATTAAGATATATTGTAGTTAGAATTAAGTAATTAAGATATATTGTAGTTAGAATTAAGTAATTAAGATATATTGTAGTTAGAATTAAGTAATTATGATATATTGTAGTTAGAATTAAGTAATTAAGATATATTGCAGTTAGAATTAAGTAATTAAGATATATTGTAGTTAGAATTAAGTAATTATGATATATTGTAGTTAGAATTAAGTAATTAAGATATATTGTAGTTAGAATTAAGTAATTAAGATATATTGTAGTTAGAATTAAGTAATTAAGATATATTGTAGTTAGAATTAAGTAATTAAGATATATTGTAGTTAGAATTAAGTAATTAAGATATATTGTAGTTAGAATTAAGTAATTATGATATATTGTAGTTAGAATTAAGTAATTAAGATATATTGTAGTTAGAATTAAGTAATTAAGATATATTGTAGTTAGAATTAAGTAATTAAGATATATTGTAGTTAGAATTAAGTAATTAAGATATATTGTAGTTAGAATTAAGTAATTATGATATATTGTAGTTAGAATTAAGTAATTAAGATATATTGTAGTTAGAATTAAGTAATTAAGATATATTGTAGTTAGAATTAAGTAATTAAGATATATTGTAGTTAGAATTAAGTAATTATGATATATTGCAGTTAGAATTAAGTAATTAAGATATATTGTAGTTAGAATTAAGTAATTAAGATATATTGTAGTTAGAATTAAGTAATCAAGATATATTGTAGTTAGAATTAAGTAATTAAGATATATTGTAGTTAGAATTAAGTAATTAAGATATATTGTAGTTAGAATTAAGTAATTAAGATATATTGTAGTTAGAATTAAGTAATTAAGATATATTGTAGTTAGAATTAAGTAATTAAGATATATTGTAGTTAGAATTAAGTAATTAAGATATATTGTAGTTAGAATTAAGTAATTATGATATATTGTAGTTAGAATTAAGTAATTAAGATATATTGTAGTTAGAATTAAGTAATTAAGATATATTTAGTTAGAATTAAGTAATTAAGATATATTGTAGTTAGAATTAAGTAATTAAGATATATTGTAGTTAGAATTAAGTAATTAAGATATATTGTAGTTAGAATTAAGTAATTAAGATATATTGTAGTTAGAATTAAGTAATTAAGATATATTGTAGTTAGAATTAAGTAATTATTGAGTTATTAATTGTAGTTAGAATTAAGTAATTAAGATATATTGTAGTTAGAATTAAGTAATTATGATATATTGTAGTTAGAATTAAGTAATTAAGATATATTGTAGTTAGAATTAAGTAATTAAGATATATTGTAGTTAGAATTAAGTAATTAAGATATATTGTAGTTAGAATTAAGTAATTAAGATATATTGTAGTTAGAATTAAGTAATTAAGATATATTGTAGTTAGAATTAAGTAATTAAGATATATTGTAGTTATGAAAACAAAATAATTGTTGTGTGGGTTATTTATTTTAGTATAATAATTTTTAATTTATAAATTATAATGGAGCAGAAATTATAAATGGAACATTGTATTTAATTAAATTTTCAAGAAAGGTATTTTTTCTGGGTAAGATTCATAGTGTGGGACCATATGTTAATTAAATGGGTAGACAATTTTGAAAATTTTTGAATTTTTAAAAAAATTAGATTTTGTATTACCTCATGAGTAAAGGGGCTGGAATGTTTATGTTAGAAATAGAATTATAAATAAGTATGGTATACTAAAGTATATTGTAGTTAAGAAAACCAATTAAGTATTGTATGGGTCATTTATTTTAGTAAAATAATTTAAAATTTATAAGCATAAGTTATAAATGAAACATTGTATTTAATTAAATTTTAAAGAAAAATATTTTCGATGTTTACGCTGTTTAAAAGTGTTCTTAGAAGATCCAATGTAAACTTTTTTAATAGTTGGGTTTTCATTTTATATTATATTACATTGGTACACAGTAGAAGTTGTTTGACACCTATTTTCCAGTGGGCAATTGTTAGGATTGTGGCAATTATATAAATTCGTAATATTGTAATTTTCATTATTTGAATAGTTATTGTTACTTTGGTTACGTGTTGATTTAAGATTTTATTATTATGATTTTTAATAATTTTTTCCAGATTATTTGTACAACTATAACTTAATTTAAGGGAATTTTTATAAAAAAGTTTACTTATTTTTATTTAATAAAAGCACTTTACTTATTTTACTTATTTTTATTTAATAAATTTTTTTTTATCTTAACATTCTTCGTCATAAATTTTCCTTCTTTTTATCACTATTTTCTCTCTTTATCAATTTTTCTCTTTTTTTATCTCACTATCTTTCGCTGTTTCTTTCTTACTTACTCATCACTATTTTTCCATTTCTTTCTTGTCTCATGATTCTTCGTCATAATTTTTTTCCTTCTTTCTTATCACTAATATTCTATTTCTTTTTTGTCTTAATATTATTCGTCGTAAATATCTTTCTAATGCCTTTCTTATTAATATTTTTCCCATTTCTTTCTTTCTTTCTTTCTTTCTTTCTTTCTTTCATTCTTTCTTTCTTTCTTTCTTTCTTTTCTTACCTTACCTTACATTACACTATTTTTTCTTTTTTCTTTTTTTCTTAACTAATCTAATTCTATCGTTTGTTTGTTTGTTTGTTTGATTGATTGTTTGTTTGTTTGTTTGTTTGTTTCTTTCTTTCTAATCTTATTCTGTCTTTCTTTCTTTCTTACTTTCTTCGTTACAAATTTCCTTCTCATTTTAATGTTCATTATCAGAAATCTCTTTTTTTCTTATCGCTATTTTTCTATTTATTCTTTTCTTATCTCATTATTCTTCGTCATAAATTTCTTTCTTTCCCCCTTTCTTATAGCGCATTTCCATCTGGTTGGAGTGAAATTAGACAAAATAAAATCGTACAAAAGCACACCTGTGTCTCAGTTTAAATATTGACGTCGTTGCATAAGCTTACTTACCAATGTAAATAAGGTTGAATTTTATCGTCCTCGTTTATACTTAAGTATAAAGCGGAAAACTGTCCAACTCAAATGCAGCTCATTTGAATCTTCAGCAACGGTGTTTCTTTTTTTGCGTCTTACAAGGAGAGAAAAATAAAATGTTGAAATTTGTGAAATAACTACGTGGGTAACATTATTTTGTGATTGTAATAGTTTATAACTGTCATTTTGAGTTTTATTAACGTTTAATCGCCTTGCTAAAAACTTATACATATCAGTATTCACACACACACATACACACACACACACACACACACACACACACATGTACGCACACATATATACACATATGAATTAAGCAGCGTTAGTATAAATTCAGACCGCCATAACTCATACTTTGCTTAACAAGTCAGATTCACGTAAAGCCTGCTTAACCAATGAAAATCAATAAAACTCCCATAATTTTTTCTTTCCTCAAATCTCATTCTCTGATGAAGCTTTAATAAAATTGAAATACGTTAGATTTATAAACGTTTCCTATTTTTTATCCACACACACACACACACACACACACACACACACACACACACACACACACACACACACATATATATATATATATTATTAATTATTAGAACGTGTACAAGCTACAAACTA
Organism: Ascarosepion bandense; assembly: GCA_037127315.1. NCBI lineage: Eukaryota > Metazoa > Mollusca > Cephalopoda > Sepiida > Sepiidae > Ascarosepion > Ascarosepion bandense. Next base: position 987,525 of record JBBBDQ010000758.1, on the reverse strand, counting down.
CTAAAAAATTGTACATTTTGTTTCGACATTAAAAGAACAATGTCTCATCAGGTAGTTAATAATGATGGTAATTAACTATTATTATGGTGAACTACTTGATGAGATATTGTTCTTTCATTGTCGAAACGAAAATGTTAATTGTGTAGTAGTTTGTACATGTATAATTGTGTAGTAGTTTTTACAGATTAATAATTAATAATAAATATTAATTGCTCTATTTTTATATTGAGCAATGTTTTAAATTAATGTTTTGAACGTTGCAATTATTTTTTTCGTTCTTATTCATATTGGATTGTGTATATATATATATGTGTGTCTGTGTGTGTGTGTGTATTTAGGCAGCAAATTTTCTTTTAATAAAATCCATTCATACCCACAGATAATCTTTCGCGTATTATAACTGAAAGATGTATTAATTGACGGTTTAAGTGTATATAATATTGGTTTTACGTAACATATCAGTTGGTGGAGAGAAGTTATTCCGGATAATTGAAATTTTTTTTTAATCATTTCACCCCAAGCAAGTCATTCCACTGCCACTACTGCGCAGGGGGTTACATAGGGGAAAGTGATGAGAAAGTGTGGTTAGTTATAGGAAATGTCGGAAGGAGGGTGGTAGACGAATGAGGATACCGAGGATGGGGGTTGGGTAGATGGGAAGAGTGTTTGAGAGAATGGATGCGAGTTAGTGTGATAAGAGGTTTCTATTGACCTTATATTTAAATTCCTGGAGATTGTAGCTGTCGGGGAAGCAAGTATATGGGAGGGAATTCCACAGGCGGGAAGTGCGAGAAAAGAAGCTGTTAGAGTAGAAATTGCGGTTACATTTTATCTGTTTCACTGTAAAAGAGTGGGACCTACTTTCTAATCTAATATCTCGTGCAAATTCATACCTAGGGGGCACCAGTGATCTAAGTTCATCGGAGCAGAAGCCGTGAAAGTATATATAGAAGAGGCACAGGGAAGCCACATCACGCCGGTGAGAGAGTGACTGCAGCCGGGCTGCCAATTCGGTATCGATCACATTACAGGTTCTCCGTTGTATTATTTAAAAAACCACGAGGAGAATAGCAGGGGCATCCGACCAGATGTGACAGCAGAATTCATTACACGGGCAGATGGTAGATTTATATATGTGCAGGATGGACTCAGACGGGAAAAAACTTCCGGTCCCTGCACAGAGAACCGACTTTCATAGCGGCGGATTTAGCAATGGATTTGATATAGACATTCCAGTTGAGGTCCGCTGAGAGTGTGAAGCCAAGGATGCGTAGTGTTTTACTCTCAGGGAGGCAAGCCTGTTCCATGCTAATGGGAGGAAGCAGCGATTGTCTATGATGGTTAATTGATAGCAGCTTCGTTTTGGAAGCATTAAAATTTACGAGCCATTTCTTACCCCAGTCCACCACAGATTGAAGGTCCTTCTCAAGCTCGGCAGCGAGGTTCGCTTTGTCGCCCACACCAGATTTTTGATCGAGGCGAGAGTAAACTGTGGTGTTATTGGCGTACATGCCTACTTGGGATCTTATATTATCGGGGAGATCGTTAATGTAGATCAGAAAGAGCGTAGAACCTAGGATAGATCCTTGAGGGATACCCGTGTTCGTATGGTTGTTTTGGGAGGCATGTCCGTTTAATGCTACCTTCAATGTGCGATTAGAGAGAAATGACTGGATTAGGTCAAACAAATGTCCAGTTATACCATAGCTCCGCAGTTTGCGTAGATGGCCAGAATTGTATTTTTTATAATATATTATTAATTTTATTTTTTTATTAGGATCATATATTTGCTTTTTTGTCGGATATACATTAATATACACGCATGAGTATTGAATACATGTTATTTTCTGTTATAACTCTAGTTTATGTTCGCCATTTTGCCTGATATTTGTTAAGTAATATCTCGTAAAGAGATATTAAAATTATGTAGACAGAACTCCAATCTGTGGTGGACTGGGGTAAGAAATGGCTCATAAATTTTAATGCTTCCAAAACGAAGCTGCTATCAATTAACCATCATAGACAATCGCTCCTTCCTCCCATTTGCATGGACTAGGCTTGCCTCCCTGGGAGTAAAACATTTTTTTTTAAATCTTACCGTGTTTTTTTTATAAAACTTACTGTTTTTTGTCAAATCCTATCGTATTTTTGTCAAACCCTACCGTTTTTGTCAAATCTCTTGTTTATTGTCAAACCATATCATCAGTTTATCAAATTCTATGTTTTTTTTTTCTCAAATATCGTTTTTAGTCAATCCCGAACATTTTTTAAAAAAATCAAACCTTTATGTGATTCCACGGCTTACATAAATAACGAGTTGAATTATTTATTTATTTATTTATTTTTATTTGTATTTTTTATTTTATTTATTTTATTTTTTTCGGTTCTTATCTTTTCTGCCTAATTTTTGTGTAAATTGTTCTTAATTATCAAATTTAGGTTTGGTATATTAGGGTTTTGGTTATATGTAGGAATTCTAAAACCGGCCATGTTTGTTTGTTTTTTTTATTTTATTGTTCTCTCTCTCTCCCTTGCTAACTGGACACATGACTTTGAGGTGATCCCCCCCCATCACACTACTGTCTGTTACTGCTTACTTAAGGTAACTTAAACTTTCCAGAACTGAATAGAAGAAACAAAATGAAGATAATTTTTGAAATTTTCTTAACTTTTTTCTGTCAGCCAGCCTGCAACTTGGTAAGTTTAGCCAGTGTGATCTTATTTTTTGAATTATTTATTTATTTATTTATTTTTATTTGTATTTTTTATTTTATTTTATTTTTTTTCGGTTCTTATCTTTTCTGCCTAATTTTTGTGTAAATTGTTCTTAATTATCAAATTTAGGTTTGACTTATACTAAGTTAAAACTTAGTTAACTTCAGTCACACATTTATTCTTTTTTTTTAATTGGAGTAGATAGTACCTTCTATCGCCCGGTCTTACACTCCACCCCCTTCTTTTGGACAGGAGTAGAGGTGATCGCCTTGTTTCTTGTTTAGGAAGGGGTTCCCGGTTCATCTCTCTCTTTTTCGGTCTTTATGTCGGTTCGGCTGGAAGCTTTTTGCAGTTGGTGAGTATGGTGGCAATGTCTCTTCATTCTGAGGGTACCGGGTTGGCAGTTTCCTGGTTGCTGCTTCCAACTGGTAGTTAGGAGCCCGAACTCTTGCGTAGCGTCTCGAGAGGCTGCTCTGATCAACAGTTGAATAATATCGGGGTTCCTGTAGTGCCATTTCGCGCATGGACGGGCGTCCCTGCATGAATTTCCGATGGGCAACCCCGAGGCCACATTATGCTGCAGGCGGCGCCATTCACCATCCTTCACCTGCTGCAATTAACGACCATCTAACCCTACTCTAGACCTCTCTCTATCCACAACTATAACCAGCATGAAATTAAACAAACAAAATAGCAAGCCTAAACCAGCTAGTCGTAAATCGCCCAAACCTATCTGCGTTACCTTCACAAATATACGAGGTATTCGCAGTAACTTTAATAGTGTAGAGTCTTTCCTTCTAACTAACTCACCCGATATCTTAGCTATATGTGAGACTAACCTTGACCCTTCTATCCCCTCTTCAGAGCTGTTCGTTCCTGGTTACCTTCCTCTCTTCAGGAAGGACTCCAATGTCCATATGCATGGGCTTGGTGTATATGTCAGCGAACAACTACCCCTAGCCAGGGTCACATCTCTTGAATCCCTTCATCATTCCTTCATGTGCTTCCGTCTCTCACTTCTAAGCTCGGTTAGCTATCTCTTCTTCCTCTACCGCTCCCCCTCCTCCTCTGACTGTACGGTACTTGATTGCATCTCTACTAACATCGACAGGGCCATTTCTTCTCACCCATCTGCCCATATATTTGTGTTTGGCGATTTTAACGCCCACCACACCAAGTGGCTTGAAAACTCAGCCACCGACCTTACTGGGATCCGCACCATGCACTTTTCAATAGCCCAAGCTCTAACGCAAGTGGTGGACTTCCCCACGCGTTTCTCTAAAAACCCTAACGGAAGGGACTCTTTACTCAACCTTTGTTTTACCTCCATCCCAGACTCCTGCACTACCAGGCAACTCTGCCCCCTCGGAAACTCTGACCACACCGTAGTCTCCGTAAACATATCAATCCGCACTAACTCTACCCAAGAAAACCAAACCAGCAGAATATCATACTGCTACCAAAGAGCCGACTGGGACTCGTTCAGGGACTTCCTCTGCGACGTCCCCTGGAACAACGTCTTTGATCTTCCTGTCGAAGACTGTGCCTCTTGGGTTAAGGCTGGCATCGATGCTTTTATCCCTGCCAGAAAATTCCAACTAAAACCAAATTCGTCCCTCTGGTTCTCACCAGCTTGCTCGGCCGCTATTGCCCACCGGAACCATTTCTTCCGGCTCTATCGAAGCTGCTCATCGAACCAAAACAGGCGCCTTTTCACCTCAGCACGGAACAAGTGTAAAAAAGTACTGTACGAAGCCAAGAGGGCGTTTGCTACCAGAATTAGGCAACGCATAGCATCCTCTAAGTTTGGCTCCAAAGATTACTGGCGTCTCTGCAAAAGCGTGCTCAGCAGGAACAAGACTTCAATACCCCCACTAATCAATGAATTTGAAGTTCTCACCGCCCCAGCCGACAAGGCTGAATGCTTTGCCCGTAGATTCTCAACCAATTCGACACTGGACTCGTTAGGAATACCTACACCAGACTTCCCACCCAGAACTAAGGCTCAACTAAATAACGTCCACATTACACCCTCGCTGGTCGCCAAGATAATTGCGCAACTTGACCCACACAAAGCGAGCGGCGGTGACGGAATCCCAGTCATAGTACTGAAGAAATATGCCCCAGAACTCTCCTCTGTCCTCTCTAAACTCTATAACCTCTGCCTATCTGCTTCCTGCTTTCCTGCCTGTTGGAAGTCCTCCTGCGTAGTACCTATATTTAAGAATTCTGGCGAACCCTCAGACCCCGCCAATTACCGTTCTATTAGTCTCCTTCCAATCTTTGGCAAAGTTTTCGAAGCCATTATCAACGCCGAGGTGATTCAGCATCTTATGGCCAACGGGCTTCTCTCTGACAAACAGTATGGGTTTCGCTTCACCAGGTCTACTGCTGATATGCTAACGACCATTACCGAGTACATATACCAGGCACTAGACAAGAATGGTGAAGCCCGAACCGTTGCCAAAGCATTCGACAGGGTCTGGCATGCTGGCCTCTTGTGCAAACTGCGGAGCTCTGGGATAACTGGACATCTGTTTGACCTCATCCAGTCTTTCCTCTCTAACCGCACATTGAAGGTGGTATTAAATGGGCATGCCTCCCAAAACTACCAGACGAACGCGGGCGTCCCTCAAGGTTCTATTCTAGGTCCCACGCTCTTTCTGATCTACATTAATGATCTCCCCGACACCATTAGATCCCAAGTTGGCATGTATGCCGACGAAACAACAATCTACTCCCTCATCGATCAGAAACCAGGTCTGGACGACAAAGTGAACCTCGCTGCAGTACTTGAAAGGGACCTCCAATCCGTAGTGACCTGGGGTAGGGAATGGTTGGTAAATTTCAATGCCTCCAAAACAAAGCTGTTATCAACTAATCACCATAGACAATCGCATCTACCCCCCATTAGCATGGGACAGGCTAGCCTCCCAGAGAGTAAAATACTACGCCTCCTTGGCCTTACACTCTCGGCGGACCTCGGCGGAATGACTATATTGAATCCATTGCCAAATCTGCTGCTATGAAAGTCGGCTCCCTGTGCAGGGCCCGGAAGTTTTTCCCACCTGAATCTATTCTGCACATATACAAATCTACCATCTGCCCGTGTATTGAATATTGCTGCCATATCTGGTCGGGTGCCCCTGCTGCTCTCCTTGGGCTTCTTGACAAAATACAAAGGAGGATCTGTAACGTGGTTGATACTGACTTGGCAGACCGGCTGCAGCCGCTCTCACACCGGCGTGATGTGGCTTCCCTGTGCCTCTTCTACAAGTACTTTCATGGCTTCTGCTCCGATGAGCTTAGATCACTGGTGCCGCCTAAGCACGAATTTACACGAGATACTAGATTAGCAACTAGGTCCCACCCTTTTACAGTTAAACAAATAAGATGTAACCGTAAATTCTACTCCAACAGCTTCTTTTCTCGCGCTTCCCGCCTGTGGAACTCCCTTCCACAAGTCTGCTTTCCCGACAGTTACAATCTCCAGGTGTTTAAATGTAGGGTCAATAGACACCTCCTATCACACTAACTCCCAACTATTCTCACAACACTCTCATCTACCCAACCCTCATTCTCGGTATCCTTACCCGCCTATCACCCACCCTCTGTCATTTCCTATATTTAATCAGCCTTTCTCCACTCTACGTAGCCCCCTGCACAGTAGTGGCAGTGACATGCCTTGCTCGGTGTGAAACGCTTATAAAAAAAAATATCTAATAGATACACATACAAATAAAGTACATCCAAATACACTAAGTAAATACACACTATAAAAAAGATTTTTAAACACACACTGAACCAAGTGAAATGAGCGGCAGTCAGCCTTTTTCTGCTTAGTTTTCATGATGAAAGAAAATAAGTCTTACCTATTTTTATTTTATCATTGTCTTACCTGGTAAGACAATGATAAAACAGAAATATAAGACAAATGCTACATACATTTTAAGGCTGTACATTTATTCTTTTATTTCGATTCTCTGTCTATTTTCGGTACAAAAGTATGTATAAGCATTTTAAATAAAAGAACAAACTAAAACAAAACAAAGACATATTAGAAAAACAATTTGTTCCGAACGCAAGCAGATGCAAGAAAGAATTAAAAAGTTGAAATCCGTAACAAACATTAGACTTTTAACAAAAATTACATGGAATGCAGTTCTTTTTTCAAACGAAAAATATAATTAAAAAAATGATATAAAATAAAGCAAAATAAATTATAAATCCGAATGATAAAATTTTACTACGCCCCATATCGGAAATATCCACCATATATAATTTCTGAGCCTACATTCTAACAAACCATACCATAATATCTGCCTAGGATGTTGTGGGATATCATAACAAAATTGGAGAGATTGACAAACGCACGAGCACACTGACACACGCATAATATGGCCAGTTACTCTAACACGGTCAGCCTGTCATATGTGTTGTGGTGCAGTGGATATCGACTTGGAACGACAAATCGGGGGAGCCGATTTCGAAATCCAGTTGAATTCCTTACATCCACTTACGCATAAATACCTTTGGGAAAGGTATTAATCTGTCTTTTCCCTCCAGTTATAGTTTAAATAATAGGACAGATTGGGTTCTATAGCCTTGGCAACCAGTCTACCGCAGAAAGCAATGGCAACCTACTGCGGGATAATCTTCTACCCAGTCAGTCATGTCTCTTTCGGGACAGGATCGCCCAAAGCGTGTTTCACGTATGACATTTAACTGATTCTAACACACCCGTCTGCTAGGATAGCTATCCAATCCATCCTGCAGGCGCCTGTTCGGGAATATTTTAGTTCTACATCCGCAGGGAGAATCTGCTTGAAATACACCGAGCAGACCCTAGTTACAGTTTCTGGGAGAGATCCCATAATCTGGCGTAATCAAAGGCCGGTGTAGTCAAACCCTCGATGCTAGTACAATCATTGACGGCATTTGAATAGTTCTGTCTACATAATTTTACTCGCAATCTATGGTCCTCAAGACCTTTCCAACAGCGTTTCACGCTGGGATCAGCTCCTTGCGCTAATAATAAAAAAAGACACCTTCCAGAAAAATCGATGCCACGCTGGGATCACTTCCTCGTGCTGATAATAAGATCTGGGATCGCCAGCCCATTCTGATAACAGGGTTATCTTCCTAACAAAAATCAACCATGGCGAGATTCGAACCCGGGTCTCACAGCACCAATTTTCACAGAGCACACAGGTACTATGTTGATCTTAGGCAGAAAACAGGGGAGCAATATTTTAACTCGAAGCAGAGCGTAAATGTGCCCATCAAATAGTATAGCTTATATAATTATTAGTCTACAAGAAATAATAATAATAATAATAATAATAATAATAACAACAACAACAACAACAACAACAACAACAACAACAATAATAATAATAATAATAATAATAATAATAATAATTCTGCATTCATTAATAGCACTAACCAGTCAACTTAATAAGACAGAATGTGGTTATAAAATAGGCCAAAAGAAAATAAGCCATCTATTTTACATGGATGACTTAAAGTTATATGCTAAGAATGATAATGAGCTGGAAGGTCTTCTGCAAACTGTAAAATGCTTCAGCGAAGACATTGGAATGAAATTTAATTTGAATAAATGTGCTAAAGCTACAGTTTTACGTGGATCAATACAAGAAACATCCTCAATTAGCCTAGACCCTGCTGTAACAATAAAAGAATTGAAACCAGAAGAAGCTTATAAATACCTAGGTGTAAATGAGAGCGAAAACATTCACCATAAAAAAATGAAAGAAATAGTGCGTAAAGAGTACTATAGAAGGCTACGAATGATATTAAAAACTGAATTAAATTCACAGAATAGAGTTATGGCCATTAATAGCCTTGCAATCCCAGTTGTCCAATATAGCTTTAACATCTTAAACTGGACTCTAAACGACACCAGGCGAATGGATGCTAAAACAAGAAAGCTTCTTTCTAAGCATAGGATGCATCACCCAAAGGCTGATGTAGACCGTCTATACATACCCCGTAAAGAAGGTGGAAGGGGTCTTATTCAGCTGGAATTGTCATACAAGACAACAACTATTGGCTTACTAACATACATAGAAACAACAAAGGATTGGATGATACAATTAGTAAGGCAACATGAAGAAAGAAAGAAAAAATATTCAATAATAAAAGAAGGCAGTAAATACAAACAAGAATTACAGTTAGTAGATTCTGTAGAAAAGCAAAACAGTAGCCAAGAACCAACTATTGCGGCAAAAAATATGAAAATGAAAGCCAAAGATAAAGCTCTTGAAAAGATGAAACAGCGCTGGCAAGACAAACCTCTGCATGGCCAATATCCAGTACGTGCCAATAAATCCAATGTTGACAAAGTTAATACTCATCGATGGTTACGTGCATCTGGATTAAAGTCTGAAACTGAAGGATTTATACTTGCAGCACAAGACCAAAGACTTTTCACTAGAAACTTTCAGGCAAATATTATGCATAATAATATGGATCCAAAATGCAGGTTTTGTGATAAACACCAAGAAACAATAGACCACCTAATCTCAGGCTGTTCTGTGCTTGCCCCAAACGAATATAAAAATCGCCACGATAGAGTTGGGCAATATTTACATTGAGCAATGTGCAAACATTATGGAAAAGCTGTAAACAAACACTGGTATGAACATCATCCAGCACCGGTTACAGAAATAGAAGATGTAACCATTCTATGGGATTACACCATCTACACAGACAGAAAAATTGAAGCAAACAGGCCAGACATTATTGTTAAAAACCAGAAGGAGAAAACTTGTCTATTAATTGATATGGCTTGTCCAGCGGATTGTAACATAGCAATCAAGGAATTTGAAAAACTGTCAAAATATAAAGACCTGGAAATTGAAATAGAAAAAATGTGGAAATTGAAAACAAGAGTTGTGCCAGTGATAGTAGGTGCACTTGGAATGATAAAAAATGGAACAAAACAACACATTGAAAGAATCCCTGGAAACCCCAGCTTAAGAGATATACAAAAAATTGTCTTATTAAGTACAGCCCACACACTAAGGAAAACGTTATCTATGTAATGCTGGGGATGATAGGGAAGATAGAAAAACATGAAATGGAGTCATAACAACACGCCACTACCTGCCTTAGGTCTCCCCGCAGACTTGGTTGGTAGTGAGACCAAAGCAGAAATCGAAATATGATGAAAAATGACATAATAATAATAATTGAAATGATCCCTGATAGCCTAAAACTTAAAGATTCATTGAAGGGGTTCTCTAAAGAAATACAAAAACTTGTGCTCGCAAGTACAGCTCACACATTACGAAGGGCTTTATCTATGTAAAATATGTATGATCTTGTTTAAAAATAAATGTTTAGTGGAAAATAGCCATGATGCCAGTTCTGACCTTAGGTCTCTGGTTGGGACCCGGAAAAAAATGGGTATACACCAGAAATAATAATAATAATAATAATAATAATAATAATAATAATAGTTTGTAGTAATGGTACAAAAAATTTTATTTGTTGTTATAGGAAAATAATTGCTGTGATAGATATGCTTATCGTGTTTAACCTTTGTTAAGGTGGGAATAAGAGCTTTGTAGTGTTTAGCAGAGTGTACATTAAAAGAAAACGCTGGGGTTAGAAAACATCCCGGATGCTCTTACCGATTCGTAACGTCATCCCAGCAAAAAAAAAAAAACGAAAAAATAACAAAGCATTACCACCCGAAGAGCCAAAGTTTGAAAACTAAATCGACCCCGGTAAGGCGAAAGAAATCTTTTTGTTCACTGTATCGCATCAGCATAAAACTCAATGCAATTGCTGTTTTTCCGATTGCTTTAATGGATATTGGCCGCTGAAAGACCTCAACACACAGGCACAACTAGAATTTTAAATGTACGAAAATGTTTACTGATTCTGAAAACATCTCGGTGGCTTCTTTATTGATTTCTCGTCAAGTCAGGAATTTTGGTCAAATGAATACGTCATATTAATACATGTTTTATTTTATTTTTCTATGCTTGAATGGCATTTTTAACCGCATAACAACTGTACAATTAACAATGGAACTCCACTTCTAAATAATAAAAAAAAAAAACAGTACAGTGGCCAGGAGAGTCATTTCATTGTAAACAGTCTAGCAGTGTGAATCATCATCATTGCTGATAATGTGATTTACAATCAAGGTATAAATCGTGAAATATTGATCGAAATTTCTGACTTGAAATTAATCAATATGTAAAAACGCCGAGTGCCAGAGAAACAACAAAAAAACAAAACAAAACAAAACAAAAAACAAACAAACAAAAAACAAAAAAGCAATTACGTACGCTAGGGAAAAGGTTTCACTGTGTGAAACACATATATGCGCCACTTAAAATAGCCATATAAATTAACTTCTAGAGTGACTGGTGTTTGTTTTGAAGTTATTGTCTGTTTGAATATCAGCATCAGTTATTTTTATATCTATACGTCTCTATGTAGAATCTTTTTTTTTTGTATAGTTTCATGGGTGGAATCAAGACTTATGCAAAATTACTGATGTTAGAAATACCCGTGAAAATGTCGCAGTTTTCATATTTAAATTTTCTGATGAATCATAATACTTAATTATTTAATAAACCCTTATCCCACTAGAACATTACTCATGAATTTCCTTCATTGTATTGTTAAATATTTGAGCATAACAACTTTATCAAAATATTAAAATAACAATCATAAATATGAATGCAGGTCACTTTTAAAGAAGTAAGAGGATACAAATAAAAAACTTCAAAAGTGACAAACTTTTCATTTCACTGCAGAATATGTTAAACACATGAAAGTGTTACTGTATCCTCTATCACCACTTTTTTCTTTAGGTCCTGGGTATGACGGTAAACTGCATCCGACAGCAAGACCTCTGATTGGAAGGCTGTGAGGAGCATAGAACCACCTCTTAATTGCTACTGTTTCTAGATCCACCCTGACCCGGAGTGGTAGCACCTGTAAAGGTCCCAGCTAAGGGATAATAGTGTACCCATAAACTGGGGCCAAAACACTATGAAAGTATAAAAATAGACTTTTATAGAAAAATATACATTTTTGAAGGAAAAAGGAATATTGCCATAATAGATTTTTTAATACAAAACTAGAAAACAACTTCAGTTTTCTAAAATAAAAAAAATAATCTAATCAAAATCTGATTAAATCAACCTTCTCACTAAAACTGAACATTAAAAAATGTTCTAAAACCCCACCTTTTTGGCATTAAATAACCCACAGAGGTTGACATGCCGTTAAACAAAACTTAAACTCAAACTCTTTCTTTCTTTCTTTCTTTCTTTCTTTCTTTCTTTCTTTCTCCTGTATTTTCTTAAAACGAAAAAGGACATTTGATATATTTTTTCATCTGTCTATTCTCGTAATCAACCTGAAACTGCGCATTGTTTTTTGTCTAAGGGAATCGCAGGGCGTAACGTACGTGCAAAGTAACTAAGGAACAAGCAGAATTCTTAAAGAATCATTTCACGCCAATCAAGGCAACAGAGCCATTAAGACTCAGGGTGTTACTGAGTGGGAAAGAATATAAGAAAAGATTATCAATGGACGAAAAGCAATAAAAGAATAGAATTTCGGAGGACATAAGATAACGATTGAAATTGCATTTTAATTTTTTGAAAATCAAGCATGAATGGAAAACAAGAAACCGTAAGACAGTTCCACAAGCGAAAAGTCCGAAAAAATATATTAGTTATAGTCAAAAAGACCAAGCTGCTGTCTGTCAATCATCACAGGCAACCTCTCCTGCCTACCATAAGCATGGACCAAGCGAGTCTCCCTGAGAGTAATGCACTGCGCCGCATTGGCCTTACTCTCTCTTCCGATCTCAAGTGGAACCATTACATTGAATCAATAGCTAAATCCACTGCTGGAAAGGTTGGGTCACTGTGACGGGTCAGGATGTTTTTTTGTACCAGAATCCATTCTGCATATGTATAAATGAACCATTCGTCCTTGCATGGAGTACTGTTCATCTCAGTGTTCTTGACAAGCTCCAAAGTGATAGGTACCGACTTAGTGGCTCGACTCCGGCCACTTCCCCACCGACGGGATGTGGCTTCTCTCTGTCTGTTCTATAAATATAAATATTTTCCTGACTTCGGCTCCAACGAACTCAAGTCACTGGTGCCCATGCAACAGGTGTTTACTCGTGCAACCAGACTGGCAACTGGGTCTCACCAATTCACAATTAGATAGACCAAATGCAGACGATAGTTCTACTCCTTCAGCTTCTTTCCTCGCACTTTCCGCCTGTGGAACTCGTTTCCATATTATTGCTTTTTTGACGGCTACAACCTCCAGGAATTTAAATGCAATGTCAATACTCATCTCTTAACCACTTGACTCTAGTTCTTTCTACACAACCCTGTATATCCTTTCTTTTCTCTCCATTTTTGCAACTGTCATTACATCTGTATTCCCATCCTTCTCTTGCTCCTTTTTAAATGGTTCGTCTTTCTCTTTAATCTCCTTCTATCTAATCTGTTTACTCTTATGTAACCCTCTGCACATCATGTAATATAATAATCTGGCCGCACCCAAGAAGGGATGAAGCGTGGGTGTTTTCGGTCATTGAAAGCAGCGGATGTCATTTTGACCCTATTTCCGGCAGAGCGGAAATAGCTCAGAGCAAACAGACAGGGTCTCTGAGAATTTACGTAGGCGTCGCGTAGGCGTCGCGTGATCAAGGCAAAACCGGAAGAAACGAGTCCCCGGTTTTGGAAGATATATAAAGACTGCGAAAACACAGATAAGTCAGTCTCCAGAAGTCGACCGTAGAAGAGAAGTCGAAGCCAGGCAGTCTTGACAAAGACAGAGTCAGAGAAGAGAAGTCGAAGAAGAGTCAGTCAGCCTCGACAGAAGTTAGTCTTGACAGACAAGTCTCGAGAAGTCGAAGAAGAAGCTAGACGAGTAAGAGAGAGTATACACTCACGTCGAACCCCACGTCAGCCCCTGGAAGCGCTCCCTCAACTCTCTGTCCACTAGGCGACACGGTCCAGCGTTCGTTAATAAAAATATTAATATATTTTTATATATACATGCTTGTTTGTTATTGAGTATATAACAATCAGTAGTGTTACCGCCTTGCTCGAGGTGATACGATTAAAAAAATGTAATTTTTGTTTTTGGGAATCAATTGTACTGTCGAATTCATTATTCTAACCACTAATCATATGTTGCGGTTAAGAATAGATTTGGAGTACACTACCCCTATCACCCGACTCGTCATATTCCCCTGAATTGCACCAACAGATTACGATCTTTTTTTTTGACTGCTGTAAAATGCTTTGATGGAAAAAATTCTCTAATGAAAACGAAAATCAAACGTTCGTCGAAGGCTTTTTCACATCAAAACTTGCGGAAATTTATTCAAAAGGTACCGAAGCCAGCCCTCGCTGCTTTGCCACTATTTCTGTTGTATCATAGATGAAGAGATACGGTGAAATGTAAATAAACTAATTTATTACCAGAGTGGTACAACCAAAAGGTATATACAATATTTACAGTATCTCGCAGTAGTAGGTGTTACTTCCCGAAGTCCGTGATAATGACAACTGTCCGTGCTAAACGCACTTTGTCTTTTATACATCCGGGCAACCGGATGTCACATGGTACAAGCCACGACACAACCATGGAAAGTTTTCTGAAGAACTACATCCCTTGGTTCCGCCATGTTTCACTTTCACAGCTAATGATCCGCCATGCCATTTACATTGTAAGCAAATCACACACATTCCATCCACCCGTATTCCATCGGCGAGAACACAACAACTTCCCGCGGACCACTTCTATGTTGGACGGACTCCCAAATTGATGATTCCCTGATCATAACAATCTTAACCGGTTCAAATCTAGGTTTAACAGTTACCTTTCCCTCCTATCCGTACAAACTCCTTCTAACATAACTGTCTACCTCGAGTGGCCTCTTGGGTGATCCTTACTGTAAAACAGCTGCTTGATAATAGTCCGCAAGTCATTGCAAAGAAGGGTGAATATAGAAATTTAATTGTACTTTAATTTTGAAGAATAAAGTTAATAAAGACAGAAATTGTTTTACTCAACCTAACACTTGACATTTTCATTCCTTTTTTTTTCTTTGTTTGTGGTGCTACTTACGTCAGATGAGTTGATCATGGGGAGTAATTTTATTGCAACTGGTCAGCTGCCCTAAGTAACTGAAGTTTTAATCTTTTTTTTTTGTTTAATTTGAATATGCATTCCAGTATGCTTGTATCGATCTATCATCTATTGACCCAACAGGCTAGAGTTATCGATTTATTTTGCTTCCATCTGGTTTCCCCTACTCTGCAATCGTTTACTGTCGTGCTGGTTTTTCTTGAGTGGATTTCTAATTCAAAATGTTTTCTGTCTAGGAAAAACAATCACTTTAATCAGAAATCGGTTGTATTTTTAAATGATCTTTACTAATCGATACAAGAATATTGATATTTCTTTTCATTTTAATGGCAATTTTCATTCTTTTATTGAAAATGTAAAACAGTGAAAGAAAGATCAATCGATCAGATGTGGAGGCGAGAAAAGGAGAGTAAAAGGTTTGAATTGGAAAAAGAGGAAATAAATAAATAAATAAATAAAAGAAACGACAAAAGAAATAGATATAAAAGAAGAAAAAGAAATACAGAACCAACAACCATTTCATGGTTGAAAGGGTTGAATGTTTCGCCAAGGTTTGTGTGCCAAGAAAAAAGCCATAATTTCGAAGACTCATTTTCACGGCCTGCAGACTTTTAGAAAACTCAATTCCCCTAGTCGTACAATCTTCCTGTTCTTATTTTTCTGTAGCTGTAGTAGATATCAAGGAATGGCAAAAGAAATTTATCGTCTCGAGGGAATTAAAATGTCAGAAGAAGAAAGAGTAGAACAAAGCAAGAATGTGAGAAAAAGTAAGAAAAGAATCTTGGAAGTAAATAAAAACTAAGGATATATAACATTTTTGATTGATGTATGAAGAATACAAGGGGAGAAGGGAAGAAAGAGAAAGTGAAAGTAAGAAGGAGAGGGAAAAAGAGACATACAAAGACGGAAGATGGGAACTGTAAAGAGAATAAAAACAAAAGACGGTAGCAGGTTTAGAAAGGAAAAATAAATAAATAAATAAATAAATAAATAAAGAAAGAAAGAAAAAGGGATGATGAAAGAAAGAAAAAAGAATGGCTGAATGAATGATAGAAAACAAGGAACATGTAAAATATTAAACGAAAGATTATTATTTATTTAAATCATGCATAAGATTTATGGCATCTTTTCTCAAACAGGGTTCTTTGGAAGGCCTTCACTTCCATGAAAAATTACTTGGACGTGAGTAATATATATATATATATATATATATATCAGCATGCGGTGCAGATATAGAAGAATCCAAAAGAGTATCCTGTACATACAGTGGTATGATAACGCTCTAAGAGAGCTCTAAATATATATGTATATAAATACATATAGCGCAAATATAAGAAAAAATTAAGGCAGACACATTATTTTTATGGTAAATCGGAAGTTTAGGTCTATTTCAGGCAAACAATCATCAGCTTCCATCTTTATTGTACAAAAGATTTTACAATTTTAAATCTTTTAAAATCTTAATCTTAAAATATTGTTAATATTGTTAAAATGTAAGCCATTTTTTCTTTTAACATTTGCTTAAATTTAAGTGTTCATGCTTAATTGAAGGATTGATTTTGTTTTTCTAGCCAAAATTTCACTGCCTGGTGGAATTTGTCTTTAATTTTTCTCCGTACGACGTCAGTCTCTTTCTTTCTTTCTTTCTTTCTTTCTTTCTTAGTATTCTAGTGACCTGGTCACACTGTCTAGTTGAATCCCTTCTCCCTGGGCCTAACTTTTGCTTAAATTTAAGTGTTCATGTTTAATTGAAGGATTGATTTTGTTTTTCTAGCCAAAATTTCACTGCCTGGACTTTAACTAAGTTAAAACTTAGTTTCCGGTTTTTCTCTTCTCCAATCTTTTTACTCTCTTTTTTTTAATTATTTTGTTCAATTGAAGTAGACAGTCTAAACTATCGCCCGGTTCACACTCCACCTACGTCTATTGAACAGGTGAAGAGGCTTATCCCTTGTTTCTTGTTCAGGTTGTGGTTTCCGGTTTTTCTCTTCTCCAATCTTCTCACTTTTTTTTTTCAATTGGAGTAGATAGTCTAAACTATCGCTCGGTTCACACTCCACCCACGTCTATTGAACAAGTGAAGAGGCTCATCCCTTGTTTCCTGTTTAGATTGTGGTTTCCGGTTTTTCTATTTTCCAATCTTTTCACTCTTACGTAGCCCCCTGCGCATCAGTGGCGTTTTCACCTTGCTTGGGGTGATATGATTAAAAAAAAATCTTTTAAAAGATTTTACAATCTTAAATCTTTTAGAATCTTCTGTACAATAAAAAGGAAGCTAATGATGCTTCGCCTGAAATAGGCCTATACTTCCGATTTACCATGAAATAACGTGTTTGCCTTAATTTTTTCTCATATATATATATATATATATATATATATATATATATATATATATATATATATATTACTTCAAAAGTTATTATAGTCAATACCCTATATCTGTAGTACACGCCCCATTTTTATTTATCAAACAGTGTATATTACGTATATCAGCTGCACTTTCGAGAAATATTAGCAAAGAAAATATTTATTGTTGAATGAATAAAGATGTTGTGTCTATTTCAAATACAAACTACTATCCACTATAATAACGTTTGAAGTAATAAAAAATCGAATATATACAGTAGCGGGCATAAAGATCAGAACGATGCTAAGAAAAAGTCCAAATATGAAATAACTTTTTATTTTAATGTTTCAAAGAACATTTTATCAAGGATATAAAAGTAATTATATAATTCCAAAATATAATGTTCAATAAACTCATCTTGATAATGTTATAAGAACAATTATATAACATTCGACAAAATAGATGATCAAAACATCAGAACGATTAATTAAATCCATAAAATTTAATAGTTATTTTGAATTATTGAAAATTTTTTTAGGGTAAGAATATAAAATCGGGTATTTTACTAAATTACACCGGCTCTTTACTGGCACTTGCATTGTAAACATTGCGAAAAAATCTGTGACGTCATTGGAACTTAGAAAACTGATAGTCAAGTTACGTAGAAAAACTCTCAATTGGGGATATTTCAAAGAGAGTGGGGAAATCTAAAAGTGTTATTCATAGTATTTTAAGAAAACTTGAGGAAACTTGGTCATTTGAAGCCAAGAAACCATCTGGCAGGCCTAGGAAAACTACTGCAAGGGAAGACAGATGGATTGGTAAAGAATAAAAAAGAGCTACTGCTGACCTTGGCATTAAAATATCAAGGCACACTATTTCCCGAAGACGTAATGAAATAAGTCTGAACAGTCGAGTAGCGACTACGAAGAATGACATTTTTAAAAAAGAATCAAATGAGCCGATTGAAATTTGCCACTGAACACCTCATATGGACAGAAGGACAGTGAGATTGTGCTCATTTCAGCGATGAGTCAAAGTTTAACCTGTTCGGTTGTGACGGGAGAAGGTTCGTTGGATGCAGTCCTAAGGAATGATATTTGCTTCAGTGAACTAAAAGTAGCGTTAAATTTGGAGGAGGAAGTGTGATAGTGTTTGGCATGATTTCAACAGCTGGTACGGGACCTCTTGTTAGGCTACATAGTAAAATTAACGCAACTGTATACAAAGAAATATTGAAGAAACATGCTGTATCTAATTTGAAAACTGCAATTAATCAACCAACTCTATTTATGCATGATAACGCGCCATGTCACACAGCGAGGTCTGTTAAGTCATTTATTTCTGAGGAGGATATTACTGTTATGGAGAAACCTGCTCAAATTCCAGGCATGAACCCTATTGAGAATGTTTGGAAGTTACTAAATGAAAGAGCTAAGGAAAAGAATCCAACAAACGTCGAAGAATAATGGACTAATTTGAAAGAAAATGGGAGAAAATATCCGTTTATGAATGCAAGACATTAATTCGCTTATATAGCAAAAGATGTCAAGCTGTTATTGAGAGTAAAGGTTTTTCACGTCAAGTACTAATGAATTATGAATGCTATTTTCATTTGGATATGATGTATCCATTAAACTAGTATGATTTTGTTAATCGTTCTGATGTTTTGATTAATGACTTTTTCGACTGTTATATAATTATCCTTATAACTTTATCAAAATAAGTTTATTGAGCTTTATATTTTGGAATTATATAATTTATTGTTATTTCCTTATTTTTCCTTGATAAAATGTTCTATGAAACTTTAAAATAAGAAGTTATTTCACATTTAAACTTTTTCTTAACATCATTCTGATCTTTATGCTCGCTACTATATATATATATATATATATATATATATATATATATATATATATATATATTATGCTCTCATTACGATTGAACTTACTAAAGAAGAAAATTTTAAAAACAGTTTCCACTTCTGCGATATATACGTGACTCTTCAGAAATGATTTGAGTTCTTTCGATGACTGGCGTGTGCATACATTGCTTATATGCAACACAAAATTCCCTTCCCGATTACATGCGTCTATGGCTTAGGCGGTAGCGACTCCGACTGACACCAAATCGGTCGAGTTTCGATCCCGGCCAGAAGCAAGTGGATGTGTTTAGCCACACTGATGAGCTGTGATACAGCGAAACAGGCTTGTATGGGGATGACTAATATATACATATAATATGCATATATAGTTGTAATTTTAAAGAAAAAACAAGACCGTTGAAAGAACCAACAGACTTAAATCTGTTATCCAGATCCCCCCTCTCAGTACATACACATCAGTCTCTTTAGTATCATCAGTAAGCTTGTTGAGCCCATATTCAATAAGAAGGTCGTCGAGCACCTAGAAAAGAACAATCTTTTCAGCGACGAGCAGTATGGGTTTCGATCGGCCCTATCCACCGCTGAAACCCAGACTACCATCACTCACAGAATCAGTGAGGCTTTTGACGACAAACACACCTCGAGGACTATAGTATTAGATATCTCAGAGGTCTTTGACAAGGTGTGATATAAAGGTATATTACAAAAGCTATCCAGTTATAGAACCACTGAAAGTTTTCTCTATCATAAAATATTTCTTAACAGGTCCCTGAAGGTAGTTATCATTGGACATTCCCCGGATTCCAAGCAGTCAGCGTAGGTGTTCTCCAGGGGACACCCCTCGGATCAGCCCTTCTTGATCTACATAAATGATCTACCGAAGAATATGCTCAGATCATTTGTATGCCGGTGATACTACTAATAGGGACGCACCTCTAAAATTCCCGATCGTCAGAGATTGGCGATTAATCTCTTCGATCTTGAGCCAAAGGAGTAAAAACTGGCTCGTTACATTCAATTCCTTCAAGACCAAGCTGGTTACATTTAATCATCACCGATCTGACCCCAAACTACCACCATTCAGGGTAAACGGATGTTCACTCCTTGCCTTGAAAAGCTATAGGGCTTCAAACTCAGAGCTGAGCTCTTGTGTAACTCGTACATACGATCCATTGATAAGGATACAGGTAAAATAGTCAGCTCCCTGTACCGATCCAGTAAATACCTGATTCCTTCTGCTGTCCTTTACCTTTACAAGATCCAGATCAGACTAAAAATGGAGTACTCTTAAGTCTTTATCAAGTCTAAAAGCGTATCTGAGTCCTTGTGAGTGACGAATTGTTTTCCACCCTCCAACCTATCTCTCAAGGGCGGTATGTTGTAAGTCCCTCACTGCTCTACCGCTATTTTTACTAGAAAGTGCTCAGACGAACTACACTCTCTGGTTCCGCCAAGTCAAACTTTCACCGAAAGAACACGCCAGGCTACTTACATAGTTGAAAATCATCCACATTCCCCCCGTATTTAATCGGTGAGAAGTAAGGTCCACTCGAGCAGATTCTTCCAATTAACTACTGTCCCGTGGAACCAACTCCCAACAGAATGTTTTCCCGATCACTACTATCTTAATCTTAAATTGTTCAAGACTAAGGTTAACCGTTATTTTCCATTCCTATACACACAAATAGTCTATTAACATAACCCACTACCTCGAGTGGTACCAGGCTTTTGTAAAGACCTTACTGTATATACAAATGAATAAGAAACGAAGAAAATATTTGCAATGTTCAAAACATAAAACAGTGCTCAGTATAAAAGTAGACCAATGAATATTTATTATAAATTATTTAGAACATGTACAAACTACAGTCTACTAAAAAAAGTTGTACAATTTGTTTTGACATTAAAAGAACAATGTCTCATCAGGTAGTTAATAAATAATTACCATCATAAATAAACCATTACAACCATTATTAACTACCAGCTGAGACATTGTTCTTTCAATGTCAAAACAAATTGTATAATTCTGTAGTAGATTCTAGTTTGTACATGTTCTAAAGTATAACACACACACACACACACACACACACACACACACACACACACACACCACACACACACACTCACACACACACACACACACACACACACACACACACACACACACACACACACACACACACACACACACACACTCACACACACACACACACACACACACACACACACACACACACACACACACACACACACACACTCACACACACACACACACACACACACACACACACACACACACACACACACACACACACACACACACACACACACACACACACACACACACAAATATATATATATATATATATATATCAGTATGCGGTGTAGATATAGAAGAATCCAAAGGAGTATCCTGTACATACAGTGGTAGGATAACTCACTAAGAGAGCTCTAAATATATATGTATATAAATACATAGAGAGCAAATATAAGAAAAATTAAGGCAGACACGTTATTTCATGGTAAATCGGAAGTATGGCCTATTTCAGGCGAAGCATCATCAGCTTCCATCTTTATTGTACAGAAGATTTTACACGATTTTACACGATATACTTCTGATTTACCATGAAATAACGTGTCTGCCTTAATTTTTCTTATATATATATATATATATATATATATATATATATATTTAGAGAGAGAGAGAGAGAGAGAGAGAGAGAGAGAGAGAGAGAGAGAAGTATTGTTTCTAAAGTAATGTCTCCGAGTTTATTATATTGGCTCACACTCTCTGAGGCAGATGCTGTGGTATGGTTGAAACCTTGGCGTAGTCTATATTTTTCTTTTCTTTGTTACAAATACCAACCAAGTGATAGTATTTTATAACTCAAAATTTAATCTATTCAACGGTGTTATCATGTTCTCTGTGTCTGTTGTATTTTCTTTAGAAATAAATAGAAAGCATTAATTTCAAATCGTCAGTGCTTTAAAAAATGATAAAGTTTTGCACATCTTAGAAGACTGTATGTGTTTAATTTCTACATTGGCTCTTTTCACTTGACTGACTGATTTATTATTGACGGTTTATCAACTCTTTATGGATTATTTAAAGCTGCAATATTTTTGATTGTTAGAATAATTGTTTTACCATTGAATATTACATTAACAATTGTTGTAGAATAACAAAAATATTTATTCCAGTTGCAACTCCTTATGTTTAACCCGTAGATGGTGGGATGGATTCATGCCTTTCCGGAGGGTATTTGTGCGTAAGTAAATGCAATGATCTTTACTGCAATTTGAACTCGGCCCTTCGATTTCTCATTCCGAGTCCATTACACCATATATACATTCCCGCCTCTTCACAACCAGAATCTGTTGGAACCCTAAAAATATCGCAAGAGAATCGGGTAAAAAAAAAAAATATATATATATATATATATATATGAGAATGATATAGAATTATACATTAGAGAGGATTGTGTTTTGCCAAGTCTTGTTTGAGCAAGATGTCAACAATTGCATACAAATGGATTTAGACTTCTGTTTGTCTTGTAGGCATCTATTGTAAGAGAGTGTTGTAAATGAGTTCTAGCCGAAGGTAACCAGTGTGAAACTTTGGTTGTTTTTTCTTTAATAGATCTGCGGGGGAAAAAAATAATGCTCTCTATTCAGCAGAACACGGATAATCCTTTCTGAATTATTACATCTACATATTTCTATGGTGTACGTTTGTGTTTGAACTGTATATATAATACATTTTTTTAATACTGGTGTTACTTGAGACATGACAATTTCTCCAGGATAGAAAACTCGAGAAAGGTTGCTCTAGATCAATACAGATATGTGCATTCCATTAACATTTCTCGTCTACGATATTTCTCAACTACAGTCCGAATTCTTTAATCCGGTGCCATGCGCACCACGTCTTTGCCGGACCACAGGAAATACGGGATGACATAAATTAACCCTAAAAACTCTATATAAACAGTTTTGCATGCTCATTCCACATATATATTGCTGTGTTATTGAATGTAGAACAAAGTATAAAACATGAAACAAAATCATTCATGCCTCCAAACAAGAGTTTTTTGCTTCATGCAATCATTTTCTTTTTTTATATTTCATGTCTCTTCAAGACGTATGTGATCATGGCTCTCTACATCTTCATGTCCCTCTTAATGCATTTATTTCTCCCAGACCCCATCTATTTGCTTTACAAATATATATATATAAAATGAGCAAGACCGTATCACCGTATCACCAAAACACTCTGCTGCTGTTGGCTACTGCGGAAAGTTATAAACAGCGTGTGGCGGTGCCCTCAAAGTCACTCAATAGACTAAGGGAGAGTGATACAAAAAACATGCCGGACCATGGTGGTTACTGGACCAGAGTACCAGATTAAAGAGATCGGACTTTATATCATAATTTGTTTTCTTAGCTTTGATCATAATGACTATCCATGTCCAGCCTCAACATGACGTTTGTCATAATGAACAATTTCTGTAACTTTAAATACATCTTATCATTAATACTCTTTGTATGTGCATTTAGTTTTTATACTTAATTTAATTAGTTTAAGTCCTTATTCTCTTCTTTTTCCTTCTCATCAAGATAAATTAGCTAATTGTATTAGGTGTTATTTTTCAACTTCTACATCAGTCAGTTTCAACCGACGCTTTCTGAAACCTTGCAGTTTTGCAAAAGATCACTTGGGGGCCTGTTGGTGATTGGGATAACAAATGAATATTTGGTTGGTAAAAAAGCGCTATCGCATTTTTGATATGTGGGCACGTTTTGAAAACCTACAGTAAAATAACCATTTATTTCTTACGTCTTAATGCTTTTCTTTGCAGAATAGGTGAATTTTGTATAGATTTTAGCCCTTTAAAAACGAGTTTAGATCGGACCCATACCAAACACGGAGTGTCAATTCAAAAAAGGGTCTTCGTTCTGTTGATAAAAAAAAGAAGTTTTAAGTGGCCAGATATGCCAACAATGCTTTGGCCAGTTTCCGGAAATATTTCTCTGAAAGATTAGTTTCGATCTGAACGAGGAAGTTCTGTTAATATTGAACGTCCGTAAGCGAGAATTAACAAAACAGTTCAATACAAGTAAAACTTCGATTATAAAATACCTTTATGAACTCAGAAATGTATCTAAACTGAGTCAACAGATTTCACATTATCTTACTATTAATATTATTGGAGGCACGATATAGTAATGCATAGCGTCTCGGATTGAGGAATCGGAGAGCCATGTTCGAATTCCGGTCGAATTTGTTCACTTACCCTTGGGAAAGGTATGAATCTATTTCTTCCCCCCAGCTACGGGTAAATAACAGGGCAGACTGGGTTCTATAGCCTCGGTTGGCAACCACTTTACTGCAGTAACAATTGGCAACCTAGTGCGGGAAAATCTTCATACTGCACGCTTGTGGAGCCAAAAGCATCCAATGAAACTTCTAGAGAAAAAGCCAGCTCAACCCGCCACAAGTACAGGTAAGTACATTATTCTATCGTCCATCAGCTTAAAGAGTTCCAGAAATAGGAAAATATTTTCTCTGCTATTTTAAAGCTCTGCAAAGAAAACTGACATTTACTCACGTAAGATGTCATCTGTGACTGAGGCTCTGAAAAGTCATATGGACATTATTCTTCTCGAAGAGATAATACCATCTTACACTTCTTTGATGCTTGTAAAATGATGTCTTTGATCTGTGAAATACGCACGAGTTCAACAATTGGCTACGCGTTTTTTCTGGTCTACTTGCAACTCACTGATACAATGTGGTTTAAATAATTCGCATTTTTCACAATTTTACTTCTTTTCAGTAATGAATCTCGAGGCCTAATTATTTTTCTGAAAAAGTATAACCATAGATATGGACTTACCATGACACTAATCAGATATATCACTAGTTTAATAATGAAGAAAATTTTTTACTAATTTTCTAGAAGCAAAAATTCAAGATTTATTTTAAGTTCAAATTAGTTAGTTCTACTATATTTAATAATCTTATTAAATTTGTCTAACGCTTGGTAAATTGTAATATATTCGGCACTGCGTAAATTAAACTGGTCCGCTCTTAACGGAATAAAAAATGTGGATTAGCATTCATTAAACTGTGTGTGAATTCAAAAGTTCTTTTCTACCCACAAGATTTGTCAAAATAAAAAAAAATGTGAGGATCATGTTTGTATTATAGCAAAAACTCTAAGTAGAAGCTTATCAATCATTCTGCTTTAGTGCTTAAAAATATTTGTTTTATTGTGATGGATGGTTGAAAGCGAGAGGGGAGATTATTATTTTTTTTTGGGGGTCATTATATAAATAGTGTCACATTGATCCCTGACTTCTTAAAGAGTTATTTGTACTTTGATCTTATTTACAAATATCAAGTTTAAAAGTGCGCTTACGTCCTTGTTATCTACATACTATTACGAAGTGGGGAAAAGGATAGCATCAGTAATTCGTACATATCAATGGCATGAGCACAATTTCATATTCGATAAAACCAAAGTATAGGTAACTTTACGAAGAAGTCAGGGATTGATTTGACCCTGTATTAATATTATGAGCAGGAGTTTCCTTAAAATATGTTAAAAGAATTTACATTGTTCCAACTGTTGTTCTCACCTTTGTTGTCATAATCAGGAAGTTTCGGTCGTTATACGTCTCGGTCTTTATCGGCTAATATATGTTGGAATTTCGAACCAAACCCTTTATCTAATCAACTGAGGTAGAACATTTTGGGACTTATAAATCTAGTGCCGCAATAACGATTTTTTTTTTTACCAGAGCTCATATTACATTTTTTTGTTATTGTTGTTTTGGTTTTTCTCGAACAATATGTATTACTGGTTCTTATATTGTATTCAAGTCTATACTTAGGAGATTTTTGTGGCTTAGCAAATGCGCTGATTCTTTGAGTTTTCGTATTTTCCAGTCATGTTCTCTACCTATAATTTTAACCTCACCTCACAGACAGCGGTGATCAACCTTTTCCCCTCCATGTATGTTATAAGGATATATGGCAGTTCGAAAAATGTAAATAGTAGAAATAGTTACAATATATAATCTCAGAAATGTAGGCACGAATTGATATTTGTCGATTTTGACAAATATCGTGGCTTGAGAAAGAACTGATGAATCTATAATCTATAAAAATTACCCTTCTTCATTTTTTCCCATTTTTTACGAGCAGACCAGTTAACATGGATAAAAAAATTGAAAAAAAAACCCAAAACAAAATCAAACATATTCTTACAAAAAACAAATGAAAACATTGAAACTTTTCAAATTCCAAAGCCATCCTTAAAATATAGGGCTTTAATTAAATAAAGATTATCAGTTACGCTATTTACATTGTTAGGACTTTTATCCTCATCTTTATTGTCATATTCACGACGTTTCCGTCTTTGTACGCTCCAGCCTTCTTCAGACGATATAATTTGTATTTTGTTATTTTAACCTCATACAACAGAGGGCGATGATCTCTTTTTTCTCCACAAAAATATCCTAAGCCGGCCAAACATAGACATTAATACAATAGAGAAACCAGTAATACAGAGAGTAAGAGAAAAACAACATTAACAAAAACTCTAATATGAGTTCTGGTAAAAAGAAAAATGGTTATTGAACCATCATATTTATAAATATCAAAAAATTAATTCACTGATGTCTACATGGATAAAAGCGCTGGTTGAAGTAAAAGGAGTTGTGAGTTCAATATCTGGTCACAGCAGAGACTTAGAGAGTTGAGTTACTAAAAGGAATTAACTGAAACTGAGATATTCAGAAAACCCTGTGCTCTAAATAAAGGCTTTGGATCGAAATTCCAAAGGATGTCACCTGAAGCTGGCCGGAGCTTACAACGACCGAAACGTCGTGAATATGACAATAAAGGTGTTTACTATGTAAATAATTACAATATCTCAAGATTATAGACAGATGTTGAAAGATTACCATTGTTATTATAGTGATATAATAAGCTGGGCTTAAATGTGGCACTAGGCCAAAAGTATGGAGCACCTAGTGAGGATCGGTCTCACTACGCAGTAGTCACTGATATTGCGTGACAAGCTTGCTAACCAATATACAAGGGCGAAAGTGTGGAGCACTCAATGAAGGTCGAACTCACTAATCAGTCGTAGGTGATCAAGCAAGACGTTCCTGAACGTCGAAGTGCCCTACCGTCGTCATTATAATAGGCGGGAGTTTCGTAATATTTCTTGTTTCCAATGAGAGCTTACGTTGTAGATACGTTTAAAATCCCAAAGCTAAAGCAAAATTCATATGAATACTGCCTGATGTGCCGTATATCATATTTTTAAAAAAATTCAAGAGAAATACAAATAGGTTAATCTATATTGTATAGTCAAATGTTAAATAGAGATAAAGTACATATGAATTCATTGAAGCAGTGATATACATTTGGTCATAATACAGAAAACGGACATTAGACTTCTGTTTTTTTAATTCCTTGCGTAAGTTAATCTTTATTAAAAGCTTACGTTTTACTTCATTCTAATCTCTTAAGTGAATCAAAATGTCTTTTCTTTTAGAATTTAATAATAAAATGAAAAAAATAATATTTGCTCTGAAATATGAACTTTGATGCGCTTTTTTTATTTCATTGGTTTTGATTGTCTAGTCTTCACTGTTTCTACTCATTGTTTTCGACTAGGGTAAGGATTTTTTATTCAACCACATGGCATTTCGTTAGTTTTCCGTTCTGGGATAGGTTAGATTCAATATTACTTTTTCGTTTCGTTTCAGTAATTTCATCTACTCTGTGACTATAAAACCTATATCACATATAAAATCTCAAACTTTGTTTTTGTGTGTCTCTCTGCTGGAAACCATGGAAATTAATTTAATCTATATAAAGTTTGTTGCGTGTAAGTATTATGTAAAACTCTGAAATCAGATAAACTCGATTTTGGCATTTATATCTATAGTGGCAATAGAAGGCTGACAAAAGAATTTTTACTTATGGTAGGTGCGGGGTGTTGTATTTAAGGAAGCAGTCTTTGGTGTATCCGCTCCTTAGGTCAGTAAGTAATTTTGAGACAGGGAAGAAAGAAAGAAGAGGTGAAGGCGACGAGCATAGTAAGCCACTTGACTTGGTCAAGGGAGATACTAATTACATTCGTCTCTCTTGAGTCAGTCTGTGTGTGTCGGCCTGCGCCAGTCTGTGTGTGTCGGCCTGCGTCGGTCTATCTGTCTTTCTGTCTGTCTGGCGATGCTTTCTGTATCGGCTTTTTATATCTTCTTTTTGGATCGCAGCAAATCATTTGGGAATTCACATCCGTATTTGATTCTGGGCTTTCCATTGGCCGATAAATAAAATTCGCGTAGGCTCGCTAACTGGAAATTTAATATTTAATTAATTTTTAGTTTTCAACCGGAACATCTGCGCGAACCCAGATGCACACCGACGAGTTTTGGTCATTTGTTTTCTGGTTGTTAGAGTGCAAACATCAGGTCCATCGCTTTTGCTCGGTCGGTATCACCACATATCTAGTAACAAGTGCCATATTTTGGGTTGTGGCTTAAAGTGCATATTTAAATTCACAAATCAATCTTACGGTGACAGTTGCTCTTATTGATTAAGATACGGTAACTTTATACTTGACAAAATATACAATATAACCATAAAAAATAACTGTTTTCCCCTACCTTGTTGTCTTTCTCCTAGCCTTGTCACTAGTCATGGCTAAAGAGCTCAGTCTATCCTGCTATTTAATTCATAGCTGTAAGGAAAAATGGATCCATACCTTTCCCATGGTCATTAAGCCAGAATTTGATCTCGTTTCACTGATTCCACTTTTCCTGTCGATAAATGTCGATCTTAATGAAGACACCATAACGGATTTTGCTATGTTTTTGATTCTCTTAATTTTTATTTATGTTAAAATTATTTCAACACTCTCTAAAATGATCGACTGTCACGAAACTGTTCTCAAACACTGTAACAGCAATAAGCCAATGAACAACAACAACAAAAAAACAAAACAAAACAATGAATCAATAAATGTCATCAGTTGTAATAGAACTGTAATCGGGACAAAGTCATAAAAGTAAATATTCTTGAGACCATAAAAGTTTGTTCGGTTAATCGGTGTTCTGTAAAACTGAAATTCTACTGCATATGTAATATTCATTTGGGTGTCTTAATATGGCTAATGTTAAATGATAGAGCTTGCTGATGGTTAATTCTAAATTAGAACTACTTGTAAAATCTGGAAGTACTCAAGGTATACAGCAACGTTTCTCATTCGATGGTATTTCAATACTTTATAGCTTTATGGTAACTGCTCTGACCAGCTTTTTTTCCTGGTTCCCCTACAAAATTGGCATCTAGGTCCCCACCTTTTACCGTCAAAATAGTTAAATGTAACCGCCTCTTCTACTCTAATATTTTTCTTTTCTCGCACTTCCAGTTTGTGGAACTCCCTTCTGTTTGCTTGCTTCCCTGATAGCTACAATTTCCAAAAGTTTAAATGCAACGTCAATTGCCATCTTATATATACTTGAATCCCATCCAGCTCTTATCTTTCTTCGATATCCTCTGTACCTTGTTTTCTCTCTCACTATAACCCTGTGCTCATCAGTGGCAAATCTGTATTGCCTGGGGTGAAATAAATATATAAAAAAAAAAATAAATTACCCTTTGAAATCAATCTTGGTTCTACAGTTGTACAATTTATATATATATTAATTCCTAACTTTGCCAAACTAAAACCAATTAAAGTAGACAATATTCAATCCACTTATTTTTCACTCTTAGAACAGGAAAAGATCTTTCAAGAGGATTTCATTATAGACTAATAATTGGCCTACGTATCTACATTACGTCAGATCCTGATAACCTAAACTGTATCATTAACAATGATTTTTCTTTTCTTTATGCATTTTCAATAAAAAATGTTGCGGAGAAAAATAGCTTCATGCTAATCTTTGTTCGGATACAAAGCCAGCATCAGACGTATTGCACGTGGGTTTATTTTAATATCGAATCGATATTCCTAGAAATCCATGTGGCTTGCGATTAGATTTTAACTAACCGCTCGTGAAGTACAATGCATCTGCATTTCATACAATTCTCTTTCGCCCGAAATACTTGGACCGACTTCAGGCGATATAGTAGTTATAGTGAACGCGCTGTTCAGCCAGTCAAAATAAGTACTTTTCAGACGTTACTGTAACGATTTTGCTTAAAACGGGATACAAGTAGGTCTTAGTCTATAAGCAACTAGCGATGTTTAGACATTGCTAATAACTTTGAATTACACTGGGTGTTTCATGAATCAGAACTTGTACCGAAATTTGCTAAGTTTAACTCATATCATTACGTGCCATAAAATAAACTGATATATTTTTTATGTACTGTGTACTCCCAGGAAGTAAGGCGATTATGGCTCCCCACAACTTCCGGTCCCTTGTAGCTGTTAATAAATTTTGCCTTTCTGTTCGGTCAGTCAGTAAATTACGTGATGCTCGATTAGGCGTTCATGTCTCTTTCTATCCATGACGAACTAGGCAAGAGATTTTTCTGCAGTAGGTTGCCATTTCCTTCTGTGGTAGACTGGTTGCCAACCAAGGCTATAGAACGCAATCTGTGCTGCAATTTAACCCATAGCTAGAGGAAGAAGAGATGGGTTTCCCAAGGGCATTTGCGTGTAAGTGAATGCAATGAATTCAACTGAAATTCGAACTCGACTCTTCCAATTTCTATTTGGAGTCGATATCTATTACACCACAACGCACTGTTAATAAACTTTTATCTTTCTTTTGTTTTTTCTAAATCCTGTTCCGCCATCCATTTATTCAAGCTCATCAACTATGTTATGCGTTGTTTTCTTCTTTCCGTTTATCTGTTTCGTGAGTATCAGATTTTCCAAGCCCTCCTTCCTCATTATCTGTCCGAGAAACCTCAACTATCTCTTTGTAATGTTAACTATTAGTTTACTTTTTGTTTCAATTTTATTTAAAACTAGCATCATAGCCCGGCGTTGCCCGTGCAACTCGGAACCTTTTAGTAGTAGGAGAAGATACCACTTTTTATTTTACATATTTTGGTTTTGTTTGAAAAAACACTTTAAAAAAAAAAATATTTCTTTTGTTTCAAAATTACAGGGAAAAATATTTACATTTATTTGTTGACCAAATGAATTTTTAAAACGTCGGAATAAAAATTAAATAGAAAGGCTTTGATTTGATTTCTGTGATGTAACTCTGCAACCATCTTAGATATTAGATGTTTTACGGAGCAAATGTAAACACTCGTGTCCATTGACCAAAAAGTGCGAAAGGGAAAATTACTGAACTTAAACTCAAAAAGTATGTGTCGACTAGGCTTCTCTGTAGATATGTATCTTACTGCCCACAAACATTTCTCTGACAAGCAATATGGCTTCCGCTTTGCCAGGTCCACGGCCGACTTGCTAACAACCGTAACGGAGTACATGCTCCAGGCCCTTGATGAGTGACGAGGCTCGCGCGGTTGCTCTGGACATCTCCAAGGCTTTTGACAGGGTTTGGCACTCTGGCCTCCTATGCAAGCTATGGGGTTACGGTATTACCGGTCGGCTGCTTGACCTAATCCAATCTTTTTTAAATAACCGCAAAATGAAGGTCGTTTTGCATGGGCATGCCTCTTCATCCTACAGCACGAATGCTGGTGTCCAGTAAGAAACCTGTCGTGGCGGACAGACATAATCTCGCTGCTGACCTTGAACGGGATCTACACTCAGTGACGAATTGGGGCAAGAAGTGGCTTGTCAACTTCAATGCGTCTAAGACCAAGCTGTTGTCTGTCAACCATCACAGACAACCTCTCCTGCCTCCAATAAGCATGGACCAAGCGATTCTCCCTGAGAGCAACACACTACGCCTCCTCGGCCTTACCCTCTCCTCAGACCTCAAATGGAACCACTATATTGATTCCATAGCTAAATCTACTGCTAAGAAGGTTGGGTCACTATGCCGATCCAGGATGTTTTTTCCGCCTGAATCCATCCTGCATATATACAAGTCAACCATCCGTCCGTGCATGGAGTACTGCTGCCATTTATGGTCAGGCACCCCTGCCGTTCTCCTTGGTGTTCTCGACAGGCTCCAAAGGAGAGTCTGTAATGTGATAGGTACTGATCTGGCGGCTCGACTGCAGCCACTTCCCCACCGTCGAAATGTGGCCTCCCTTTGTCTGTTCTATAAATACTTTCATGGCTTCTGCTCGGACGAACTTAAGTCACTGGTGCCTCCTCAACAGGTGTTTACTCGTGCAACCAGATTGGCAACTGGGTCCCACCCATTCACAGTCAGGTTAGCCAAATGCAGACGACAATTCTACTCCTGCAGCTTCTTCTCTCGCACTTCCCGCCTGTGGAGCTCGCTTCCATATTCTTGTTTTCCTGACGGCTACAACCTCCAGAAATTTGAATGCAATGCCAATAATCATCTATTGACCACTGGACTCTAGCTCTCTCCCCACCCCCGTATATCCTTCCCTTTCTCTCCACCTATGTATCTGTCATCGCACCTGCATTCTCAGCTTTCTATTGCTCCTTTCTAACTAGTTTGTACTCCTCACCCTTTTCTAATTAATCTTTTTACAGTTATGTAGCCCCCAGCTTATCAGTGGCATTTCTGCCTTGCTCGGGGTGAAATGATTAAAAAAAAAATGTGTCCCTAGAGAGTTTGAATGGCGTAGCTTAAAACATGTAGGCGTGCACAGGGAACAGTCACATACAGACTCACAGATTGCCTTTTATATATATAGATTTGTTGTTGCTTATATTTTCGGCCCATGTTATCTTTAAAATCCATCCGTAGAACCACATTTTTGCTTCTTCAAGTTTATTCTTCATCTTAGAGAAGTTTGTGCAGCACTAAAACGTTTCGTGAGCCATTCATTCCAATCCTGTGAGTAGAAATGTTTTTTGTAATAAATCGATTTGAAGTCATATTTGTTACTCTTTCTGCTGTCATGTTACTGTCTCCGCAAATACCAGAGTATTTTTGAAACTTCGAATTATTTTATAACAAACACGTACAAATACTAGTTTAAATCGGTTTGATTTTAAAAAATACTTTGACATGTATAACAATAGAAAAAACATAGACGCAAACACCCCCACCCAAAAAAAAAACAACCAATTCTTATTCTTTTTTCTTTATTTTCAATCTATTTTATTTTATTTTTTTTTTAATCGTATCACCCCGAGCAAGGCGGTAATGCCACTGATGTGCAGGGGGCTACATAAGTGTAAAAAGATTAATTAGAAGAGAGTGAAGAGGAAGACGAATGTTAGAAAGGAGCAAGAGAAGGATGGGAATACAGGTGTGATGACAGTTTCAAAGGTGGAGAGAAAGGAAAGGATATCCTGGGTGAGGAAAGAACTAGAGTCAAGTGGTTAATAGATGAGTATTGACATTGCATTTAAATTCCTGTCAGGAAAGCAAGAATATGGGAGCGAGTTCCATAGGCGGGAAGTGCGAGAGAAGAAGCTGAAGGAGTAGAATTGTCGTCTGCATTTGGTTTGTCGTCTTTGGGAAATAAAAAAATATGTTCTGGAATATCAAGCTACAGTTGAAACGTTGGTTCCCGTTGAAACGTTGATATTTAAGTTAAGCAACGTCGAGCCTGATCAGTATCTAGATGGGTACCCGCTTAGTAATACCAGGTGCTGTAAGCTTGGATGTGTTGGTTGTTTAATGAATAACGAATACGGGATTGTTTATAGGACAGCCGAGTTCCAATCTTCGGTTTGTTCGTTATAATCCCGGATTATATTCTCTTACGCACAAATACTCTTGGGAAGGTATGAATCCACTTCACTCCCACAGCTGTGGATTAACTAGTAAGATTTGTATCACTAATCCATTATTATCTCTCCTTAAAAATTCTTACAAAATATTTTCTGGCTTAATATTACAAACAAAAACTTGATTAGCTGAAAAGAACGAATCAATCATTATCTATCTATCTATTATATAAAAGACAAAATCTGATTTTGAGCGTGTACGTGTCGTTGGAATTATTTTTTTCGAGAATATTAACATTTTATTGTCGCTATTATCCAGTTCTCCAATTAAGAGGATGTGCAGGTGGTGTAATAGATAGCGGCTTGGGATGAGAAATCGAAGAGCCGTGTTCAGATTTTAGCTAGGATTGTTGCATTCACTTACGGGCAAATATTCTTGGGAAAGGTATGAATCTATACCCTCTCTCCAGCTATCGGTTAAACAATAGTACGTTGAAAATGTTTATATTCACTGACAGAAACAAAATAATTATTCCTACAAACTAAAATGTGTTTTTAAACAACCGAGTTGTTTGAAATATCGCAGAAAGGGTTGATAAGACGTAAAAAATAAATAAATAGAAAACGCTATAATCAAGAAACTGGAGTGTTGAGTAAAAGAAATCGTTATTTCTCAAATGAATACATAAATTAATGACTGAAAAGAAGTAGCTTTGTGTGTGTGTGTGTGTGTGTGTGTGTGTGTGTGTGTGTGTGTGTGTGTGTGTGTGTGTGCGCACGCGCGTGTGTGCGTGTGTGGGAGAGAGACACACACACACAGAAAGAGAGAGAGAGAGAGAGAGAGAGGAAGAAAACATATATATATATATATATATATATATATGTAACTTAAACGTTATTTTTAGTGGATACCCGTGTTTGAGTAGACGCTCCGTTTACTTATTAAACAATATATATATTATTAATATATTATGATATATTATGTACTTGTGTATACGGGCCAGAAAATAAATAAATGTACTGTTTAATAAATAAACGGAGCGTCTACTCAAATACGAGTATCCACTTAAAATAACGTTTGTAGTAAAAGCAATAAAAATATATCGGATTAATAAATGAAAAATTAATAAATTTCTTTATATATATATATATAGAGAGAGAGGGGGGGGGAGAAAAGACAATAAGTTTCATTTTTGTTTGCTAAAGCGAACAGATCAGTAATGTTTAGTATAAGCTGAAGCGATGTTAAGCTAGAAAACGAAAACTTTCCCAACACGCTGAACGACCGGCAAAGCCGATTTTATTTGGTTTTAGGCTAGTAAAATCTGTTATATTTGATGTCTTCAATTGAGTTGTTTTAAATCGATCCGATCTCATCCTATTATATCCAGACTGTGTTGGCCATCGATGAGCAATAGAATTTCATTACATTTTCATATCCATACCTCTCTGGTTATCCAGCTATTTCGTTCTAGCTTTCAGATTTAAAGTATTTTTAAATCCACGCATTCCAGCTTCTACAAATATAATATAAATAGCATGAGAACCGAGTTGCAGTTAACAAAAAGATTATACACAAAAGGGATGTGATTTAACTTATCAATTTAACGATACCCTTTAGTAAATATTTGTTTGGCGATGAGAAATTCTATACGAATGTAGTGCATTAAAGCAAAATATTTTGCAAACATCAAGTTTCAAATGTAATATAAGCAGATTAAGCAATGGCCAATGATCTTTTATCGTAGGAGAAAAAATAAAATAAAAAAACAACAAAAAAAAACAACAACAAAAAAAAACAAAAAACAAACAAAAAACAATACAAAACCAAAAACCAAAAAAAAAAACTTGATATCTTGTGATTGATAATGGTCATTATATTTACATCTAGCATGAAGAGTTAAAACGAGTTTCGAACAAAGTGTAAGCACTCCTTATTTCAAAACAATCAAGTCGAACGTAAAAGTGAAGGAGGTCCGTAAATGTTTTACTAGACACATTTATACAAGGCCCTTTAGTCAACTCTACATTAATACTTGACGTCGTGTACTTAGTTGGTCCCGTGATTTACGACGCGTTGTATAATCTCTTAAACACATCATCTTATTTTTGTTCATTAGATTTGTAGAAAGATTCTTCAAAATTGATAAAAAACGTTCCTATGATATAATAAATCTACTGTTACTTACTGTTATCTGTTATACTATTATCTACTAAATTTACTGTTATCCAAACTTATTTATAAATGGAACTTTGTGTGTGTGTGTATGTGTGTGTGTGTGTGTGTCTGTGTGTGTATGTCCGTTACCTATAGACTCCGAAACGGATGAACCGATTTTCTTGAAAATTTACACAGTTGTACTATAAGCGTCTGCGAGTGTTCTTAGCTAGGCTTTCTGTCGAGATACCCCCGATAAATATCGAAAATCGATAATCGAAAAGATCAGGTTATAGAAGGAGTGGTCCGATTTAATTAAAATTTGATACACTCATAGACAAAGACAATATTCAGAAGTTTCAAGGTTGCAGTTCCTACAATAGTGCAGAAAATCGCTAATATATATATATATATATATATATAAAGCAAGATGTTTTTGTGTGTGTCTGTTTATCTGCCTGTATGTCTGTATTTTTTCAGCCCTTTTATTTTAGTTTTTGCTTTGGGTTTGGCTCTAAGTTGGTATAATTGCAGTTCTTAGTCTCAGCCATGATACCATTTACTCAGAGGACTTATTTAGCCTTCAAAATTCAGTTGACGACATATAAAACTTATTTGATATTGATACCAGAAAATCAAAATTTGACTTACATCCATTTATTTTTCTTTCAGTCTACAGTTTCGCTTTAACTGAAAACAATTACTGCTTTTTAGTCTTTCGTACCAACATCCAAAGAGTCTGAGCTCCAGGACCATGGATTAGTTTTAAAGCTTTCATTACACCCGAGCAACGCTGGGCTATACTGCTAGTATATACATAGACACGTATCCATGTGCGCGGATACACAGAAACATTCGCACTCTCAGACACACACATATTTGTTTTATTGATTGTTTGCTTGATTCACTTTCTGCGACTTGTCAAATCCTTGCGGATTATTTAAAGCCAGAAAATATTTTTAGATTGTAAAAATTATTTTGGGCGATAATAATGGTTCAGTGATATAAATCTTACTAATTAAAACTTATGGATTCATACTTTTCCCAAGAGTATTTGTGCGTAAGTGTATATAACGAACCCAACATGAATTAGAACTAGAACTAGAAATTAGTTCTCCGATTAACAATTCTGATCCATTACCTATTACACAAGCCGCGCATCCAAGCTTGCAGTGGCTGTTATTCCCAAACGGTCAGCCATATAAGTACTGAGCAGGATCGACGTTGCTTAACTTCAGTGATCGTACAGGAATCGAGGTTTCAAAGTGACATAGATGTAAGTCATCTGTTTTATACATGATGGGCCTGATAAGTGAGAACAAATGACAAGACGAAATGTAAGAAAGATATTCAAGCGGGAAAAGCGCACTAAAAGATTTGCATCCCTAAATCAGGTTGTTATCCAACATGTTGATCATCACGTCCATAATGACGGCGTTCAAAGTGTCTTTGGTACTGTCGGGTGGCTGGTTAGTATCCCTTTCAACGACACACCAGGCGTTGTAGTCTAGGAGATTCAAACCAGGAGGCCTCATGTTGTGAATATTATGACCGTGAAAATTTTCATCAACGGTCCTGTGGTTTATGCGGAGAAAGCAGATTCTTACTGTAACATTCTAGAATATCAATGAACAAACACAGACCTTGACTACTGTGTTCATCACCTTGATGTAGTTCGTAGTATTGAGCTCGAAACCATGACAAGACGTTTGAGGCAATGACATAGCCCTAATTTCCCATGACCTCCAAGACTATCATAGAAGACATGACATAGCTGGTTAACATCACGGTTAGCCCTGCAGAATTAATGCAGACCCACAGAGCTTTTCTTCTCTTCCAGAGAATGTTGGGCTCCTTGGAATACCGGACCTTGTTCAGAAAGCGCTTCGATCGTATCCAGTTGTTCTCTCGGGTCTTATCGCATAGTAACTTCTGTCTCAATGCCACCTAGGACTAGTAATCGATGTTCTTGCGCACTACAGTTTTGTGCAGTTCCGGGAAGCATGGCCGTCATCGAATTTGTGGTTGATGATACTCCCAGCCTGCTGGACGAACTCATATGTCTTTATAGCATCTAAACATTTAAAAAATTTCTCCTTTTGTCACGAATGATACATACCACCGTCGTTATGGTTGTCGATTAGGCGTTCTTTTCCATTTTCTGCGTCAGATTAAAGACTGCAATGATATCTCTATTTTATTTTAATCATTACAGCCCAAACAAGAAGCATTGCCCAGAGTTTAGGAAACTATGTAAACCTTACTGCGGAGAAAGGACAATGAAAGAAAAGGATTGAAGGAACCAAATGACAATGTTGCATTTAAATTTTTGATGATCATAGTTGACAGGAAAGCAAGACGTCAGAAAAAAGTTCCACTTGTGGAGAACGGTAAAATTTGGAGCATGCTGATGATATTAGGTCGTTAAAACTGTGTTCTTAAATACCTGGTACACGTTTATACATGTTTGGATGTGAATATGTGCTGCGTGGGTATGAGGGACACAAAGGAGATAATCTAATCACGATTTGAAAAGCTTTTTATAATAAAGATAATGACTGTTAAATTGCTAGAGGGCGGAATGGCCTTCGCATATTTAACAAATTGTTCGCAAATGCTTTTCTTTGCTGAAAAAAATTGTCATTGCCACGAACTAAGCTCATATTTTCACCGATTTTACACAAATGAACCCACTACCTTTGTCTGGTTTACATTTATATAATGGTTTATTGTCGTTTCTTTGTCATTTAAGAACAAATATTGTAATGACAACGGAGGCTCAGATTCAACTTCTAAAAAGCTTTATTCTGCTTTAATTTAACATACAAGAACAAAAGGATAATTCTTGCCTAGCTTTTATGGTTGTATGCGGGACTTTCATTACATTGGAGGTAGGGGTGCTGGATGTAGTGATCATTTACTACGACAAATATATTTAGCTGTTTTTACACCACACACACATCCACACACATACATACATGGATACATACATATATAGACACACACACACACACACACATATATATATATATAGGAATGGATTTTTAATTTATCCGAAATACTTCAATTCATTGCTTAAACATTATTTTTTATTGATTAGAGGCTCTGTTTTTATTTATATATTAAGCCGTATATTTCTTTCTTTCAATGTACCAGCCTAAATATTCGAGAAAACTTGTTAGAAACCATCATTAGATTTGAGGTGCCTTAACCTCTCGGCCACGAAGAACCTCTCTGTCAAACAAAGCCCTATATTACATTTGAACTCAGATATTTCACGATTCTTGGGAAATACATATCTGCTTTGTTTTGTATCCTAATGTATAGAAAGACAATTTTTCAGAATGGATTTTTCATTTATTAATCTGATATATTTTAAATCATTGCTTAAACGTTATTTTCAATGGAGATCCATATTTTTCATACAAGGTAGACGGTTAGTGTGTGGCGTTGTATGATCGTAAGAAAATGCAGCCAATGACGTTATATGTAGGACGAATAGCAGTTAGCATTAGACATGAAGAGGTCAAGATTTTGTGATCAGGAAAACATCTTGCTAAGAGTCTGTTCCACAAAGCAGCAGTTCTTGGGAAGAAGCCTTCCGCGCGGAACTTTCTTCTTATTGATGCAATACGAAGAGAATGAGGATAACTTATTCTTATGTACGTGGCATGGCGAGACCCAGCTGCAAAGGTCAGAACTGGTGGAACCAAAGAATGTAGCTAGCCAGAAAACTTTGCCATGGAAATAGTAATAAACCAGCGAGAGACTTTCAACGTTTCGTCGGTTGGAAAACATTTCTAACGTGGAAAATAATTTATAACCCACAAGACCGCGTAATTGCTTTTAAACTCATACCAGATGGATAAATGAGGACTAGATGTGCTTTGTGGTGCAGTGGATATCGTCTCGGAATGAGAAATCAGAGGCCGAGTTCGAATTCTAGTGGAATTCGTTGCATTCATATACGCGCAAATACACTTAAGAAAGATATTAATCCATCTCAGCTACGGGTTAAATCGTAGGACGGATTGTATTCTATAGCTTTGGTTGGCAACTAGTCTACAAACAGAAAGTAATGGCAACCTACTGCGGGAAAATCTTCTGACCAGTAGTTATATCATCCAAACGTGTATCACGCATGGCATTTAACTGACTGACTAAAAGGAGTACTGGGAATTACCAGCCCAGATAGCTTTGTAATGAATTTAGCTAAACTTACAAAATAATCACATGATGTGTCTACAAGTTACTTTTAGTTTATATAGATTAGTGCATATAAAAATACGAATATATAACAAGCGTAGAGGTACTTCGACGTTTTTTAATGTTTAGCAAGCTTGCCTCGATATATCAATTGTGACTGATTAATGAGTTCAGTCCTACCGGATGCTCTATACTTTCGGCCTAGTAAATCAATACTTGCATCTACTGTGTCGTACCTGGATATTTCTCTTGTCAGAATTTATCTTGTACATTTATAAAGCTACCATTGGTCTGTGATTTGAATACCGTTGCCACATTTGGTCTGGTAATCCTGCTGTACATCTTAAGAATCTTGACAAAATCCAAAGTAAAATCTGTCATGTAATCGATTCTGACAAGGCATCTCGACTTCAGTCACTTTCTCACCGACGTAACTGGGCTTTCTCTGTCTTTTCTACAAATATTTTCATGACAACAGCTCCGACGAATTTTTTTACCCCGGCGTCTGAAATACATGTATGTAACCGTGCTACTTGTTTGGCAGTTAGGTCCCATTCGTTTACTGTTGAAATAGCTAAATGCAACCGCCACTTTTACTACAACTGTTTTTTTTTTCGGACTTCCCAGCTGTGGAACTCCCTTCCGTTTACTTGCTTTCCTGATAACTATAATCTTCAAAAATATAAACTGATGCTGATCACTCGCCATCTTCTGTCTTTTTGAATCCCGTCCCTCTTTTGTACTTTCCCCAGTCCTCCCTATTCTCAGTTTTTTCCCTCCCTGTAACCCCACCCCCGTGCACTAGTGGCATTCCAGTCTTGTTTTGTGACGAAATGATGAAAAAGATAACTATATCAATGTGATGGATGGGTGTTTTGGGAGTCAGGATATCTTTCGCTCGGTTAAAGAATTACATTTTTCTTTCAAAAGTTAAATTTATAAAGATATTTTATTATAAAAATATAAAAAGTAATCAATAAAAACGCAAAAACTTAAAATTGTTGTCAAGATATTAAACACTAACTGGGCCCTTAATATATTTATTTAAATATTTTATCACTACTGGACTTGCGCACAAAATTATGAACAAATGTTAAAAAAGTTCATTTGGTCAGTTATGGGAAGTGGGTCGGGCCGGAAACTTTCTAGCACTCCCACATAATCTTGCATTCTTTATAACAAAGTTAACACACACTGTACTAAATAACGTTTTACGCACACAGCGAAAATGAAAGTTCTTAGCTAAGTATGGGGAAATGTATAGAAAACTAGCAGTATAAGCACGGCGTTGGTCTGGTGTAATGAAAGCTTTAATATATATCTATTATAGATTTTCTGCACTATTGTAAGAACTGCAACCTTGAAACTTCTGAATATTGTTTCTTATGTCTTTGTCTATGAGTGTATCAAATTTGATTAAATCGGACAACTCCTTCTATAACCCGATTTTTTCGATTATCGATTTTCGATATTTATCGGGGGGTACCTCGACACAAAACGTAGCTAAGAACACTCGCAAACGCTTAAAGTACAACTGTGTAAATTTTCAAGAATAATCGGTTCATCCATTTCGGAGTCTATAGGTAACGGATATACACACACAGACACACATACAAAGTTCCATTTATAAATAAGTTTAGATGTATAGAAAATGTTTTAATCATTAGATCATCCAGAGTAAATTTACTTACAATATTTCATCCTTCTTGGCAGATCTGTTATCACAATGTAGGATATTTAATAACAGAATTAATAAAAAATACACAAAAAGAAAATAAATGAAATTGTCTATATATATAATTTTTGTATCATTTCACCCCACAAAAGGCGCGACCGCCATTAGTGTTCAGAAGGTTAAAGGTTGAAACCTCGATGTCAATCTAGTATCACGCTAAAATCACGTGGTCGGGACACGAAGGAAAAAGCTAATCAGAGCAGTTGCCATGAAAGTATTGGCAAAAAAGACAGAGGGAAGCCAGGTGAGGTCGTTGAGAAAGTGATTGATGTCGATATGCCAAGTCATTACAGATCTTTCTTTGCATTTTGTTGAGAACCTCCAGATGAATAACAAAATCATTCGACCAGATACAGCAACAGTATTCAATCCACAAACGAATGGTAGATTTATAAATATGCAAGATGGATTCTGACAAGAAAAACCTTCTGGCTCGACACAGAGATCCAATCTTCCTAACAGTGGATGCAGTATATGCAAAACACATATTTAAAAAAAAAAATTAAATTTCAGTACTCGTCTCATTCATGCATCAGCGTAGACATCACTTTAGTCTGTTGAAGTCTTAAAGAACAAAATACGTTGCACGAGAATTTTTTTTTCAATTTGTC
Organism: Ascarosepion bandense; assembly: GCA_037127315.1. Classification (NCBI taxonomy): domain Eukaryota; kingdom Metazoa; phylum Mollusca; class Cephalopoda; order Sepiida; family Sepiidae; genus Ascarosepion; species Ascarosepion bandense. The sequence continues at coordinate 944,917 of JBBBDQ010000758.1, read as the reverse complement.
ATTAATTTTTCGAATACCTAAGTCTACATTCTCAAAATATTTATAACAACAATCTTTAAATGTTCACATAGACAGGTGGATATCAGCAAGAAAAGGGCAATCAACGGTGTCAGTTTAAATCCCATACTAGTCTGTTGCATTGCAATAATGACCCTGGGAAAGTGGCCATTCGTCTCTTCTTCCCTAAGCTATTGTTTAAGTAGCAAGTTAGACTGAACTCTATAGTCTTGGGTGGGAACCATTCTAACAGAAAGTAAACTCTAAATTCCAAACTGTGTAGAAATAAATGAGAAATTCACTCACTATCTTTTCCAACAGTGCATGGCAATTCATAGGTAATAAAGAACCGTTGTGGTGTCGTGGATATCGGCTCAGAACGAGAAATCGGGTAGCCGAGTTCGAATTCCAGTTGAATTCCTTGCATTCACTTACGCGCAAATACCCTTGGGAAAGATATTAATCCGTGTCTTGCCTCCAGTTATGGATTAAATAACAGAACAGATTGGGTTCTATTGTCTTGGCTGGTAAGCATTTTACCGCTGAAAGTAATTGCAACCTACTGCGGGAAAATCTTCTACCCAGTCAGTCATGTCTCTTTCGTGACATGATTGCCCAAGCGTGTATCACATATGACACGTAACTGACTGGTTGATCAGTGGAGAGCAGTAATCGCTAACGCCCTGAAAGTACTTGGAGTGGAACGAAGGTGGAAATAATTACTACCAAATGAGAAAAATGGTTTCCGAGGTGAACGTGTTGCGCATTGTTCCGGCTAAAAAAATACGGGTTCGAAAATTAAACATTTTTCCACTAACGAATAGCTTTTCCGTCAACAGTAATGCCCCCACTCCCAAAAAAACAAAACAAAAAAAAACAAAAAGCAGTAAAACAGAAAGCAAAAAAAAAAAAAAAACAAAAAAACAAAAACAGAAAAACATGCTTCCTGAGCCCCTTAAAGAATATTTAAGCAAAGTTTCCAGACAGACAAAGAAGAAACAGACGGCAACAAGTCACGACGCTTGACTAAAAACGAAATTCTCTTCCATATTCACCCGTCTTCCTCACAAAGCTACGCTTCCTTATTTTTACCAACGCCTATTCTTTCTCACCTATACACACGAAGAAATTCCATTTTGTCATCTTAAAAAACAAAACAAAACAAGAAAATAGATAAAACGAAAGGCCTCAATCTTGACAAATATAAAAACTTTAACTCTCACACACGCTAAGAGAAATTTAGTTGTAAAAATAGAAATATATTTTTCATATTTAAACACCATATTTCGCCTTTTTCTTCGTTGTGAGCTGATTCAAACTTGCAATACTTAGACCTTTTAAAGAAGTATGCCTCTATGTACATATATAGATATGAATTGAATATATGGATTAAAATCGGACAAGATGAACAAAATAAATAAAAAACATGTCGGAAAAGTGTCTTTAATCTAACATGTTTCACTTTATCTCTAAAGAAACTTAATAAATGTTAGATTAAATCCACTTACTTGTTCTTTACTTATTCTATCATATACAGATATGTACTTAAACACTGTCTTTGATGGTTACGGTGTGTAGTAAGAATGAAATAGTCAAGATTTCCCCATCAGTGAGTTCACTTCAGAGAAAGGACTATGGGGCTGCACTCTTCGAAGATACAAAGACCAACTCAAAACAACACTGAAAACCACTGCACTTGAACCTAAATCGTTTGAAACACATGAACAAGATCGTACCAACTGGCGCTGTCCCATCACCATGGAAAAAATGGTTCTTTAGGTCGTTCTAAAATAGTTAGATTAATGAAACTTTCACTGCTAATAAAACATATTTAAGGCTTTAGTCAAACAAACAGATTTAAAAAAATAATCAATATAAATATCCAGCGAAAAAGAAAAAAACAATATTTAATAACGCAAAATTTTACAATACATATATTAAATCATCTAATATTTCGACGCGTAACCGTTATTGCTAATTACAGCATGTAGGCGTTTAGATTAGTTCCCTACAAATTTCTTGCATGTCTATTGGCTAATATTTTTTTTAGTTCATGCAGGTTTTGCGGGTTTCTTCTTTGAATTGTCAGTTTCAGCTCTCTCCAGAAATTTTCTTTCGGATTGAGATCTAAAGATTGACTTTGCTATTATATTTGAACTTAACCATGATTTTGTATGCTTTGCAGAATGTTAAGGATCGTTGTCTTGTTGAAGGAACCAACTTGGTTACAACCCCAGCGAATGTGAACTCTGACGTAAATTTATTTCCAAAATACCCTTGTAATATGCTTATTCACCATCCCTAATATTATTTTATTAGGTATTTTTCTACACCTTGGGCACTTAAGAAATTCCAGGTCATGATTGATACACCTCTTACTGTTGGGATTGTATTCTTAAAATCTATCAGAAAAGGAAAGGAAGAAGTCAACGACAAGAGAGAAAGGCTCGACAAAATTGACCTTGTCCTCCACTAACATTATTATGCAGTCAATACCATCGGCTCTTCAAAGTAAGAATTGGTCGACTTAACGCCATCATCCTAAAGGAAACGATCAGAAAAGAAGGCATTAAATTTTTAGATACGAAATAAAGCTGCCGCTGACTCGTATATATACAGCCAGAAATTACTGAATATTTCAAATCTTTTTTCATGAAATTTAAATCTTAGAATAACACACACATACGCGTGTGCGCGCATATAATTGCTTACTTCCCGCGCACTCGCTAAGCAATAAGTATTGTTCAGTTACATCCATACAGGTAACACATATGACAAAGCTTTCTTTCCCTCGGGCATGCGCATTACATGTAGCAGCCGACACACTGATTATATTCACGATTGCGCGACAGTTGTTAATATCATGTGCTTTACAAACCAAACAAAGTACGAAGCAGGTGATTTTTTGAAAAATTCTACCTTAACACCTGGCAATGAAAGCATTTTAAAATAGGATGGTCGCTCTCCATGTTTGCAGGAGAAGTCGTCGGTGGAGGCAGCGTTTAAATCGGGTAATCGGTAATTGGTTCAGTTTTTGAGGTAAAAATGACATAGTCTAATAACAGGTTTCTGACAGCACGAATTAAATTATTTAAAATATGGAAATACATCAGATAATTGGTTTCATTTGTAAAAGGCGCGTATATTTTCTCTAGCTAATTTAGACTTAAAAAAGACTTGAAAGTAATATATCAAATAACAAGTGTAGAGGGATTTACTTTAAATTTCGTCATTAATTTACTTCTTCTTTAGAGCGTTAATTTTCGAACGGTTTCTTAAAATATGGAATCACTAACATTCTTTTCACACTATTTACATTGAACTGTTAACATTTATCTTTATAGTCATAATGACGACGTTTTGTCCATTGTGCTCTCCATTCTTCTTTATGTGATATACATTAGAATTTCGATTCGAACAGTTTATTTTGTCTACTGAGGTAGATTGTTCTAGCTCCACGTTCCATGCCTTTTCTTGATATCTCAATGACAATAAAGATGGCGACAACAATCCGAAATAGTGTAGATAGTTACAAAACCTAACCTCAGAAATATAGACAGCTATTAACATTCTTTGTTTGTAAATAAAGAATTGATTATCTACCTTGAAACAACTTTTTGAATTGTAACTTTCTGATTTTATGAATTGTTTTTACTAAATCTTTACAATTTCTACGCAAAATGAAAACTATACTGCTTCTTATTTGGTATTTAATATATTTTATTTATGAAAAGACTTGTTTGATTTCTCATCATTTATAACACGGCTGAATGTAATGTAAATAGACACGGTTATTTTGTCTTTCATTTCTTCTGAAAACTTGTTTCAGTTCATTTCTTCCTGACCTGTTAGAAGAGATTGCAAAGAGCCAAAAGTTGCTTAGCGCTACCAGAAACAGGTGCTGGGGTGAGACATTATAATCACATGAAAATCAAAATGTTGACATTCCACACTTCTTCAAATAAAAGGTTATGAATAAATCCTCCATCAATATTAGAAAGAGCGATAACATCTACTGGACTTCAGAAACTTATTTTCCTGAAAATTTGTTTTAAGAGATAAATTTTATAAATTCCATCCAAAAGCAGTACGAGCTAGTCTGTCAATAAATTCCAAAAGTTTCCTTATATGGAAAGGACTAACAATACCAGTACCATTGCCATTATTGCCCAAAATCTGGGGAAACATGGGGAAACATGGGGAAACTCTTAAATGATGATTGATTGATCTATCTATCTATCTATCTATCTATCTATCTATCTATCTATCTATCTATCTATCTATCTTGGATGTTATATTAAAATCATCCGGCCTTAATATCTGATAATTTACATATAATTTAATGGCGGGTCGATTGTATACGAGTATACATTTCTACTAAGTGCCTGTGTTTTTTTAATTAATCTTCATTCTATACAAGGCTCAAGAATACCCCAAGGTAGAATTTAATGAATGAGTGTTTCGTATGAGCGGTACGAGTCAGAAGTACAGTTTATATGAAGGAAATATAACAATAATAATTGAAAAGGTTCAGATAGTATTGATCGTGAAAGCATCCTCTCGCGAATCTATTCCCCAAAATAGCAGAAAACTCCAACAGAGCCTACCTGCGATTTATACTGCAACTATGCTGAGCGGACTTTTATTATAGTTTTGGGGAGGGAACACATAATCTGACGCTATCAACAGTTTAAACAAGGCAAATACGCTCAAAATCTCAATCACGATGACTTGTGACTTCGTGCTAAGACGACGAACAATTCTTCTTCTTCTTCTATGTACCTTGTCCCTTCAGGACGTAGGCAATCATGGCCTTCCACGTTTCCCTATCCCTGGTGGCTCTGAGCACGCCTTCTCCTGTTACACCATGCAATCTTCGTTCCGTCATCCACCTGATTAGGTACTTCAAATATGTCATCCGTTGCTTTCCCTGTCTCTTTTTCCCTCTATCTGGCCTGTTAGTAACAGATTCTCCAAGCCCTCCTTCCTCATTGCGTGTCCCAGGAAATTCAGCTGTCTCTTCCTGGTGCTCAGTTTTAATTTCCTTTTAGTTTCCAGCATTTCCAAGACCTCATCATTGCTCACATGTTCGATCCATGATATTCGCAGCATCCTTCTGTAGAACCAAATTTCAGTTGCTTCAAGTTTTTCCTTCATCTTTGATGGTATTGTCCAGCATTCACTGACGGACAGCACGTAATAATCCAGTACTCTCTTCCTAGTTTCTAGCAAAATTGTCCTGTTTCTTAATACCTTACTCAACTTCTGGAATGCTTCCTTCGCCATCATAAGGCTTAAGTCAACCAGTGGCCCGCTAAGATCGCCTCCTCGGGCCGATAACATCAAAAAGTCACTTTCCGGATAAATTGCCCATGATGACATTCGAATTTACATTATAACCGACTTTACAGAGTTGATGTAAAAAAAATTAGATCTCATGGAAGAAATAAGAGTTTCGAAGTTTTCTGACATGAAGTATTAATTAATGAAATTAAAGGCTTTGAAGGATAAATTGATTAGTGAATCGATGGAAAAATCTGGAATGATTTCCTAACTCTGGATGAGTTGTTTCGAAGAAGTGATAATTACCTCCGTTCTAAAATCGAAATTTTCCTCAATATGATTGAGTTAATGAACGTTATAATGAGACATGAGTATTTACTGCAATCAATCAACCAATCTAAGACAGATCTGATTCTATCTATCTATCTATCTATCTATCTATCTATCTATCTATCTATCTATCTATCTATTGAGACGTTCCCGTACGAACTTTTCCGTTCAGTTCAAGCTCTTAGATAACTTCTTAGTAAATACTCATATTCAGTCAATAAAAATGAGAGAAGAATTACATTTTTACAAACTCAATTTTATTAAAAAAATAGAAAGACTTGACAAATGCATGCAGGTCCATTTGCTAAGGATTTGTAACTAAAATAAATTAAAATGAAAATGTAAAATATATCTCTCACATTTTAAAAATAAAATATGTATCTTTTTTTTATTTCTTTTTTTTTTATTTCTTCTCTAGGTTAGGAGAAAGTTGATGCAGGAAAAAATTAAAATATTGATAAGTATTTTTCTTGAAAAATAAAATACTAGAATAAACATTTCGTGTCATATTCTTTGCATAAATATTTAATAATTTTTTCTGTCGAAAAATTAAATTATAAAGCTTTCTGGATTTAATATTTTTAAAAAGTTACAGTTACAAATTATATTTTCAGTAAAGAATTCGTGTCGTATTCTTTGCATAAATATTAAATAATATTTTTCTGTCGAAAAATTAAATTATAAAGCTTTCTGGATTTAATATTCTTACAAGATTACAGTTACAAATTGTATTTTCAACAAAGAAAACGTATCTGAATATTGTCTGTTCTCTAGAGAAAAAAAAAGATTAAGCGATACAATAACAACTACCTTCCAAATAAAATAACTTCGCATTCATCCGAATATTCTCCCGTCATTCTTTAAATATGAAGAAACGGATCTCAAAATTTGAGTGAAATACACTCATTTCAGCATATTCTCTGTTCTCCAGAGAAACTGGAAAGTCCCGCTGGAGGCTTCAAAGTGAAACATGTTAAAGAGAAAAATTTTTAAAAAAGTATTCCATCAAATATTGATAAAAAAGAATATTGTTGCGAAATATATACGCAACGAAGAATGATGAATTGATCATTATGTCCAATATATCAATTCGCTCTTAACAAATTTACGTTATTGAAACATTTCAATAAAAAATTATTTTCCCCGTTAGAAGAAAAACGTAGTCATCGACATCAAACAACAGCTATTTTTCCAATCCAACCAATGAAAACACCAGCTTTTCAGGATAGTAACCGGTTGACATAGCAACCGCTAGCTACGAACATTGACGAAAAGAAAAGTTATATTAAAAAAAATAATGAGGCGTTTTATTTTAAATGTTATCGTCTGCAACTACATTTTTATTTATTTATTTATTGCATAATTTTTTACTTTCCCTTTTTATTAATACATTCTTTAAAATCCTGTTTTCTAAAGTATTTTATTAAATAAATCTTTACACTATCTGTATTCTGTATTTACTTTATTCTGTTCCTATCTATCTATCTATCTATCTATCTATCTATCTATCTATCTATTAGATACTGCAGGGGCCTCGGTGATGCTTGGTAAATTGGCCTTGTGCCAAACACGTATGAAGTCCCCACAATTTTAATTTTAATTTCAGAAGGTTGAAGGTCGAATATTGAAATGTGAAAGCAAAATTTCTCGATATCGGCCACATCATTAATTCGACATTTAAGATTTTTCTTAATATTACGACAAAGATAATTTGGAACATTGTTATTTTTCTTTTAATAAATCCTTAAATTAAAAGTTTTAATGTATTCCTAATCAAGAGCATTTTCACAACAACGGCAACTACAACAGCAAACTCTTTAATGATATGAGACACAATCCAATTTGATAGCAGATTTACAATCAATGCTGAAATAGTTCATCATCTCACCGCCCACAAACTGTTCTCCGACAGGCAATATGGATTCCGATTTGACAGGTCCACAGCCGACCTGCTAACAACTGTAACGGAGTACATGCTACAGGCCCTTGATGAGACTGACGAGGCTCGCGCGGTTGCTCTGGACATCTCCAAGGCTTTCGACAGGGTTTGGCACCCTGGCCTCCTATGCAAACTACGCGGTTATGGTATTACCGGTCACCTGCTTGAACTAATCCAATCTTTCTTAAATAACCGCAAAATGAAGGTCGTTCTGAATGGGCGTGCCTCTTCGTCCTACAGCACGAATGCTGGTGTCCCACAAGGCTCTATCCTGGGCCCAACGCTCTTCCTTATTTTCATCAACGACCTCCCAGATGAGATCAAGTCCCAAGTAGGCATCTACGCAGATGACACTACAATATACTCCCGCTCCAGTAAGAAACCTGTCGTGGCGGACAGACATAATCTCGCTGCTGACCTTGAGCGGGATCTACACTCTGTGGTGAACTGGGGCAAGAAGTGGCTTGTCAACTTCAATTCCTCTAAGACCAAGCTGTTGTCTGTCAGCCATTACAGGCAACCTCTTCTGCCTCCCATAAGCATGGACCAGATGATTTTCCCGGAGAGTAATACACTACGCCTCCTCGGACTTACCCTGTCCTCAGACCTCAAATGGAAGCACTATATTGAATCCATAGCAAAATCTACTGCTAAGAAGATTGGGTCACTATGTCGATCCAGGATGTTTTTTCCACCTGAATCCATCCTGCATATATACAAGTCAACCATCCGTCCGTGCATGGAGTACTGCTGCCATTTATGGTCAGGTGCCCCTGCCGTTCTCCTCAGTGTTCTTGACAAGCTCCAAAGGAGAGTCTGTAATGTGATAGGTACTGATCTGGCGACTCGACTGCAGCCACTTTCCCATCGTCGAAATGTGGCCTCCCTCTGTCTCTTCTATAAATACTTTCATGGCTTCTGCTCGGATGAGCTTAAGTCACTGGTGCCTCCTCAACAGGTGTTAACCCGTGCAACCAGACTGGCAACTGGGTCCCACCCATTCACAGTCAGGTTAGCCAAACGCAGACGACAATTCTACTCCTGCAGCTTCCTCTCTCGCACTTCCCGCCTGTGGAACTCACTCCCGTATTCTTGCTTTCCTGACGGCTACGACCTCCAGAAATTTAAAAGCAAAGTTAATACTCACCTACTAACCACTGGACTCTAGCTCTCTCCCCTCCCCCGTATAATCTTCACTTTCTCTCCACCTATGTATCTGTCATTGCACCTGCTTTCTCAGCTTTCTATTGTTCCTTTCTAACTAGCTTGTACTCCTCACTCTTTTCTAATTAATCTTTCTACATTTATGTAACCCCCTGCACATCAGTGGCGTTTCTGCCTTGCTCGGGGTGAAATGATTAAAAAAAAAACAAAAAAAAAAATGGGAAGTACTTGAGAGCATATATTTTCGTTGAAAACTATAAAGTCTTGCTGATAGTGTTCCTAGCCTATTACAAAGCATCAGGACTATACTCGTTGCAAGAGTTTATTCCATAAATGTTGTTCTTATTTTCGGATAAGACAGGGTTCGAAACTGAACCAGATATTCACAACCAAAACGCTCTCGGCGGAACGTTTGTTTGAAAATTTTCTGCTGGTATGACTATTCGAGACGGAACTTCTTATCAGAGCTGAAAGTGGAATCAACGAACATAATTCGTTCTGTCCTTGTCTATTATGTCCACCTCACACTTATGTTCTTGAGGAAAAGACGTAAATTCATTTCTTCTTATTCCAAATTTGGATTAAATGGCAGAATAAGCCTCGTTTAGCCTTGGGTGGCAACCAATCTAAGAGAAAGAAAAATCTTAATTCAAATCCTTAGAAAAGGTAGCAAGAAACCGTTTCTCTATATTTCCCAAGAAATAATGAGTATTTTTTTTATCGTATCACCCCGAGCAAGGCGGTAATGCCACTGATGTGCAGGGGGCTACATAAGAGTAAAAAGATTAAGTAGAAGAGAGTGAAGAGGAAGACGAACCAGTTAGAAAGGAGCAAGAGAAGGATGGGAATACAGGTGTGTTGACAGTTGCAAAGGTGGATAGAAAGGAATGGATATACGGGGTGGTGAAAGAACTAGAGTCAAGTGGTTAATAGATGAGTATTAGATGAGTATTATAAAGGAAAGGAGTCTGTGGATATCTATGATCGCCTACGTCCTGAAAGGATCTAATATTTTAAAAAAATTCTTGATGTTGTGATTAGGGGTTGACTGAATTGTTTCCTGCTGCTTCATTGCTTGGTGATTTTCGTGTTTTCTTCAGGAAAAACTACAGTTGAAACTTATAATTCTTTGACAAGCTTTTAAGAAATAATGTTTTTTTTTAATAATCACTTCACCATAAATAAGGCATGGCGGACACCGGTGCTCAGGGAGTTACAGTGAGAGAAAAAACAGGGTTCAGGGGATGCCGAAGAAAGGATGGGATTTAGTTAGGTGGGTGGGATTGATGGAGGTAAATGAGATTTAGAAGGATGGCTGGGATTTAGGAGAGGTATAAGATGGTATTTGACGTTTTATCTAAACTTACAGATTGTAGCTATCAGGGAAGCAAGTCTACGAAAGAAATTTATAAAGACAGGAAGTGTGAGAAAAGAAACTGTTAGAGTAGAAGTAGAGGATATATTTGACTATTTTGACGGTAAAAGAGTGGAACCTTGATGCCAATCTAGTAGCACGAGTAAATTCATATGAACGAGACTTCAGGGAATGAATCGCGTCAAAGCAGAAGCCATGAAAATATTTATAGAAAAGACACAGAGAAGCAATATCCCGTTGGTGAGAAAGTGACTGGGGTCGAGCTGCTAATTCCGGATCGAATACGTCCTCTGGGTTTTGTCAAGTACACGAGCAGTATTCGTGTTTAAAACATGAGGAGGAAATGTCACTGGCTGACAAATCAACAAGCTGAAATGACGAAAAGTGTGGAAAACATTAGCACACGTTTAAATGTGATATACAAAGTTTTCAAGCTGATACATGTACGTTTAAATGTACGCTTAAATGCGTCATATGAAGTCTTCAAAATCAAGACCTGATCATATAAATGTGTCAGATGAAGTGTTCAAAATGATAAATGGACGTTTAAATATGCCAGGTGAAGTGTTCAAAGTAAGGTTACATGTGTCTGATGAAGTGTTTAAAATGATAAATATACGTTTTGTATGCTTCAGATGAAGTCTTCAAAATGATAAATATACGTTTAAATGTATCTGATGAAATTTTCAATATGAGCAATAAAGTTTGCATACATTTTTTCGGATGTTGTGTATTTTCTGTGAATAATGTATAACTACTTGTTTATTATTGAAGAAAAAACTTTTCTGAAATACTGGAAGTGACTGATTTCTGCGGGAGGTCATTTTTCTTTTTTAAATAATGATATTAGTTATTTTTGGATACTTTGTCTGTGGCTTCTTTCTTAAATCCGTCATGTAAATTCAATTCTTATTGTGTTTCCGGCTAAACTTTATAAATAATATCAAAACCTTTATACATATTTTATTTTATTTTATTTTTTTTTTTATAAGCGTTTCGCCCCGAGCAAGGCATGTCACTGCCACTACTGTGCAGGGGGCTACGTAGAGTGGAGAAAGGCTGATTAAATATAGGAAATGACAGAGGGTGGGTGATAGGCGGGTAAGGATACCGAGAATGAGGGTTGGGTAGATGAGAGTGTTGTGAGAATAGTTGGGAGTTAGTGTGATAGGAGGTGTCTATTGACCCTACATTTAAACACCTGGAGATTGTAACTGTCGGGAAAGCAGACTTGTGGAAGGGAGTTCCACAGGCGGGAAGCGCGAGAAAAGAAGCTGTTGGAGTAGAATTTACGGTTACATCTTATTTGTTTAACTGTAAAAGGGTGGGACCTAGTTGCCAATCTAGTATCTCGTGTAAATTCGTGCTTAGGCGGCACCAGTGATCTAAGCTCATCGGAGCAGAAGCCATGAAAGTACTTGTAGAAGAGGCACAGGGAAGCCACATCACGCCGGTGTGAGAGCGGCTGTAGCCGGTCTGCCAAGTCAGTATCAACCACGTTACAGATCCTCCTTTGTATTTTGTCAAGAAGCCCAAGGAGAGCAGCAGGGGCACCCGACCAGATATGGCAGCAATATTCAATACACGGGCGGATTTCACCCCAAGCAAAACGCTAATGTTATTAGGGTTGCAGGGAGTGAAAGCGAATGGGAATAATTTAGTGAGGAAAAATAAGGAATAAGAGTTTTTGAAGCGTGTGAGTGGCCGAGAAGCAAGAAGTCGAAAAGGAGTTCCATACGCGAGAAGTGCGAGAAAAAAAACAAACTATTGCCCCGTATCTATGGGACGACTTTCCGTTTTTAGAAGAAAGCTTATGTCTTTAGATAATTAATAGACATGCCTTTGAACAACAGACTTCGTTCATTTGACATCTATCATTTTCGGGAAACTATACAGTTTTGACCGGGATGATGTTTCACACGCAATGTCCGTCATATTTTTATAGACCTATTCAACAATGGTAGTCTGTGCAGACAAAGTTTGATGCTCTGTATGTCAATCATTGAGATTTACTTCTTTTTCGTCCTGCCGTGGTTGAATGATAAATATATTTCAATAAAATATTTAATTTTTTAATGATATTAAAGAACAGAAATGAACCAGGGGTTTAATCATTGTTTTTCTTTTAATTTCCGTTTCAAAACAGTTTTGGGAAAAGGTGCTTTGTTGTAACATTAATGTTATCAAAATATGAAAGATGTTGTGTATTTCCTTTTGTGGGGAATTTCCTGTCTTTGAGACAAATGATCTTCAATTACGCTGATACCCAAAGCACCAATATTGCCAACATATTGAATACTTTTTCATAAACATTTGTTATCAACACCTACTCACTTTGTGTTTTATTATCCATTGTGCTACCTGAGTGTTGAACTTGCTGTTTCAAACAGAAGATTTTAAAATGAGTAAAAATTCCCAAAATTTTGTATATGTGTATAAGACACGCCTTTTTTTGCCCTTAATTTTCGTTCAAAATTTATCGTATTATATCCCGGAAAACATGATAATATGCGCAACAAAATAGATAATAAATGTAATATATACATGAATATCCTGTCTGTTATAATAATGACCTTTGTGCATTTATTTGTATTTTCTTTCTGTCACGCCCATGGAGAGAGAGAGAGAGAGAGAGAGAGAGAGAGAGAGAGAGAGAGAGAGAGAGAGATAGCATTGGGGCAACCAATCTACGAGAAAGAAAACTCTTAAATCAAATCCATAGAATAGGTAGCAAGAAACCCTTTCTCTATATTTCCCAAGAAATAATGAGGATTCACAAAGTATAAACACACACACACACACACACACACACACACACACACACATATATATATATATATATAAAAGTAAATTGCTTGTCACTCAAGATTTTAGTGAACGGATCCTCCAGAAATCAGTCCGTCTGCTCGTTAAGTAGGAGGAGGAGGAGGAGAAATAGATAGATAGATAGATAGATAGATAGAGAGAGAGAGAGAGAGAGAGAGAGAGAGAGAGAGGTGGATCAATAAGTACGTACCTTGACGCGTAGTTATTAGCTGAATATTCATCAACACATTTCACTTTATAATGTTCATTCTATCTAACTAACAATCACTACTGAATGAAGTGCATTGAAGATGGAGATTATACTGTAAAGTAAATATTTTTCAAGTAAAATGAGTATTTTTTTCATTATTATGCTACAGACTTATTGATCTCTTTCTGCGTATCTCATTCATTAATCTTTAATGGATCACTTATCTGAACGACAGGTTTATTTTTTGCTTTCGATAATTTTTATCATTTCAATAGAAGTGATTCACGGATCTGAGCGACAAAGATTCATTTTACGTCCGCTATTTTTTTCTTCTGGTTACATATTGTGCTCTCTGAATATAGCTTCGAATAACTGCCTTCAATCTGTCGCTGAATTCTTTTTCATGCGACTGCAATTATTATTAATGGTTGTGCTGGTAGCGTAAGAGGAAAATCGTTGAGCCGAGTTCGAATTCCAATCTAGCCTGATGTGTCCACTTCCGCACAAATGTCATTGCAAAAGACCAGAATTCATTTGTTCTCTCTGTATCTATGGGTTGAAAAACAGGATAGAGTACTTTCATGCTAGCTGGAATACTTTTGCAAATGTAATTAGAAACCACTTTAATATCCCTCCCAAGAAGTCATGGGAATTCATAGAATATAAAGAAAACGAATGTTTGTCCATCGAGTTATCGTCAGAAATTTTGGAATTGAAACCTTCATTTAATCTACAAAGGTAAATTGTTTCTTTTTCCATATCTACGGATTCCTGGTCTTGTTCTTGTTTAGTGCTGCTCAGTCATTGCATGGCCTGTTTTCACCGATTTTATGTCTGTATTTTTTCTGAAATAATGTATTGTAATTATTTACACTATTTACATTGTTCGAACAAGGAAAATAACTGATACCGAGAACAATCTATCTCGGTGGACAAAATAAAGGGTTCAATTCGAGATTCCAATCACCCGAAGAAGGTTGGAAAGTACAACGGCTGAAACATCGTGAATATGGCAACGAAGATGATGACAATTCTTCGAACAATGTAAATATATAACACGATCCCCAGGCGTATCCGAGCCAATCCTTCCTGAACCTCGACCAATTCACCCAAGCTGTGTTTGCTTGATGCCTGACCGGCCGAAGTTATCAACAGACTAGATCAGTCAAGACTCGCGTGGGGACGATATATAGATCCCCGGTTCCAGGTAGTCAGCGAACTGAGTATTCCAATTCAACGTCACGACAAAGATTCAAATCTAAGTGACGCACAGTTGGCTGGTATTTTAGTATCACACTATTAGTTTACAATTTTTCTCGAGGGCGTGTCTTCTTCTATTGGGTTGCAGCTCACCGAATTCGGACTGACCGTCTCTTGCAAAATCACAGGCTTAAACTTCGTCTTCCACCTAAGTTTTATTGAAAAGGCACACAAACCAGGGTGGTAAAGGTAGCTACGGGAATTCAATTTTCCCTCTTTGTATAAGTCTTACCAGCTCGAAATGAAAATAATACAAGTTATCCATTTCGACTGAGCCTTCAGCCTTTCACTGCTGAGGAGGAGAGCGACTTCCGCTCTCTTATTGCTTACCTGTCCATATCAGAAACTCAGGTAGGCGAAGACAGGAAAATCTCACATTCTAATTTGACCGGGGGCCATGCAATCGTCAAAACAGGACGACAAAGTTATGTCTGCGGTCCTTTTACACATATTCAGTCAATTTGTTTATTTTTCCGACAAAACTAAATGTATTTCCTCATTCTATTCAATTTTAGAGAATTTTCTTATTTTTTAAATCAATAAAAAACAATACCAGCCTTCTGAAAATAGTTTTACAAAATGCATTTATCATCATAACTATTAATAAAAAGTGGCAGTTAAGAATAAATTTAGAGTTTGTTAACATACTTTAATTTTTGCAAGGCTGTGACAAAGTAAACAATGGATTAAAAAATAAATTTATTAACTCTAATAATAGAAACGGTGAAAAAGCATTTAAGTCACAGAGTGTACTTAGTGTTCAAGCAAATGAAGAATGCGGTGAAGACATCAAGAAAATAAGCAGTGTTTATGGGAAAGAATAACAAATTTGTTTTGCAAATGTTTATGACCAAAGAGTAGAAAATTGGTTGACAAATATTTATGTCAAAGGGGTACAAAATTCGTTTGAAAATTTTTATAGCCAAAGAGTACAAAACTAGTTTGCAAATGTTTATGGCTAATGAGTAGAAATTTTGTTTGCAAACATTTAAGGCCAAGAATTACAGAATTTATTTGGAAATGTTTATAGCCAAAAAGTACAAAATTCGTTTGCAAATTTTTATGGCCAATGAGTAGAAAATTAGTTTGCAAATATTTAAGGCAAAGGAATACAGAACTTATTTGCACATGTTTATGGCCAAGGAGTAAACAATTGGTTTGCAAAGTTTCATTCTGGAAAAAGCGTTGCTGAAAAAGGAACTTTTATATATATATTATCGATTTTCTGCACTATTGTGAGAACTGCAACCTTGAAACTTCTGAATATCCTTTCTTATGTCTTTGTCTATGAGTGTATCAAATTTGATTAAAATCGAACCACTCCTTCTATAACCCGATTTTTTCGATTATCGATTTTCGATATTTTTCGGGGGGTACCTCGACACAAAACCTAGCTAAGAACACTCGCAGACGCTTATAGTACAACTGTGTAAATTTTCAAGAAAATCGGTTCAGCCGTTTCGGAGTCTATAGATAACGGATACACACAGACATACACACATACACAGAGACAAAGTTCCATTTATAAATAAGTTTATATATATATATATATATATATATATATATATATATAACGGCACTTAAGAAGAATTCGGAAGAATGTAAACGCATTTTTTTATAATTTACAAAGACAGTATGCTAACAAAATACAGAAATATGTTACGGGGCTTCTTTCTGAAAAAGAAAGCGAGTGAATGTTAAAAAAAATGTCTTTATTCTCAAATTTGGCCTCGGCATATTAGAAGAGTCTGTGCTTACCCACACAACAGGAATGCATTTTCTATTAGTGGCGTATACCCGAAGAATGTTTTCTGTACAGAGGAGTGTTGCTGACTGACTGTTAAGTGTCACATGACCGGTCAACCGCAGTGCATACTAATTAGTGAAGAGAAGGAAAGTTAGTCCATTAAGTCTAAATAAAATGGAAAAATACACGCTTTTAATTTTTCTTTATTCAAGAAAAGTCTAACGAAACATAGAATTGATGGTTTTCTATGGTAATCGTAAATAGTGTTACTAACACGGTAATAGGAATGGAAATATAAACATTGCATGTTAAAACTTTGAATTAAAAATTCTCAAATGCTCGTTGCTAGGTACGGAGATTATAGTGGAGTTATTGAAATTTCAGCTTAAAAAAAAACCCCTCATTTAACGAACGTCTGGCAATTAAAAAAATTGTAATAATTTAAATAAGTGGTCATTTATGAATTTGCCTCCATGTTATGACTAATCGATTTTTAAGCCCGTAAAATGGCTGCCAGTAATTTGGCTCGGCTCGGTTCGTCTCACCTTTTCTATTTTAAATTCTTTTAAAATAATATTTTCCAATTCTTTTCTTTGTAAATCATTCTTTGTCGCTTTATGGCTTCATAAAAGAAAGGATGAAATAACAAGCAAGAAATCGCTTTGCCTTAATGCCATGTTTATCATACTGGCGCTAATAACCGTGTTTCTTTGTATTACTTGCTTCTAACATTTAATATTCAGTTATTTTTAAAAGCAACAGCCTAGAGAAAAGCGAAAAGAAAAAATAGATAAGTATATAGATAGACAGAACGAGATAGTGATAAAGATAACGCATCACATATAAATAGAAGTACGTATGTTAATAAATATGAGAAAGAAAAAAGTGCATCTACACAAATCAAAATGACCGTTTCCTTATAAGGAAACATTCGGTATTCAATGACGATACTAATCTCGGTTGAAAAATATAAACTCTTTTTACAAGGTAACCAAAAAAGTTTTGTCCTTTTTTAAAGGAAAAAAAAAAGAAAACGCGCCACAGTATGTGTAAATTATATATAGTCTTTGAATTAATCGCCATCGGAATCCAGCACCTTCTGTTTAATGAACTCGGGGGGGGGGTTGACGCAAAGAAGTCCGTGAGGTCTTTGCGTAAGTTTTCTTCATTGGTGAAGGATTTCCCACGAATATGATTATCCATGGAGTAGAAGAGGTGGTAATCAGATGACGCAAAATCAGGTGAATAAGGCGGATGGCACAAAGTCACCTACCCAAGTTGCTGTATGGTATCCCCGACCACTCGCGCGACATGCGGCCTGGCGTTGTCATGGAGGAAAAGCACACCTTTGCGATTCACCAGTGCTGGCTCCTTCTGGCGCAATGCCTGTTTCAATTGCTGCAAGTATATGTCTCCAGTGACCGTTTGGCCTGTTGGTAGCAGTTCATATTGAACCACTTGAAGACCTGTTCACCAGACACAAAGCATAATCTTGCGTGGATACATAGGTGATCGTGCAGTGTGAGGGATAGAGTCCTGAGGAGACAACCAATGTCTGGAACGCTTGGGAGTTTCGTACAGAACCCACTTTTCATCACCGGTAATCACTCGATTGAATAAGGATGCGGTACGGTAGCGAGAAAGCAGCGATACGCAGGCTGCCACTCGCTGTTCCTTGTGGACCTCCAACAGCGTTTGCGGAACCCACTTGCTCAGTTTGTACGTTTTATCTAGGCGGTGCAGGTGAAGTGTAGAAACGTTGAACTGTCTTGCAAGTTCACCACAGATTAGACTACTGTTCTCTTCAATGGCCGCCTTCAGGACTCCGTCATTCAAGACCTGTGGTCGTCCACTACAAAGCTCATCATAGAGAGACAAATCTCCCGACTTGAATTTTCGAAACCAACGCCTTGCAGTACGTTCATCCACAGCACTATCCCCAAACGCTTGACATATGCAGCGACTTGATGCAGCTGCTGATAAGCCCACTTTGCAGTTGTAAAGCAAACAACCCCGAATGAGATCTCTAGACGCTTCCATTCTTCCATGCTGTCTGGCTTTTAACTGATGGCCGGCCACGGTGCGCGTGTTTTTTTTATAACGTCTGATGTTCCTACTTCCGGCTGTCCGAATTTGAAAACAATTGCTACACGCATTTTGTATATATTTCAACTTCATTTAATGACTAATCAAAAAACGGACAGAAGATGTTTGGTTACCTTGTATTAAAACAATTTTTCAGAAAAACAGCTTTCTTGACTTCATTAAGTATTATGACTTTTTCCACAATTGATGGGTGCTCCCTTCCAAATCTTTTATTTGAAGTAATGTGGAATATCAATATTTTCATCAAGTCATTTTATTCTCTTCGAGTGACATGTGTTCTTTGCTATCAAGTTTTTACTGGATTTATCTGCTCTACATCACACACACACACACACACACACACACACACACACACACACACACACACACACACACACTTATTTATAAATGGAACTTTGTGTGTGTGTGTGTCTGTGTGTGTGTGTATCCGTTACCTATAGACTCCGAAACGGCTGAACCGATTTTCTTGAAAATTTACACAGTTGTACTATAAGCGTTAGCTAAGTTTTGTGGCGAGGTACCCCCGATAAATATCGAAAATCGATAATCGAAAAAATCGGGTTACAGAAGGAGTGGTCCGATTTTAATCAAATTTGGTACACTCATAGACAAAGACATAAGAAACTATATTCTGAATTTTCAAGGTCGTAGTTCTTACAATAGTGCAGAAAATCGATATATATATATATATATATATATATATATATATATATAAAAGGCAATATATGTTTGTGTGTGTCTGTTTATCTGCCTGTATGTCTGTATTTTTTCAGCCCTATTATTTTAGTTTTTGCTTCTGGTTTGGCTGTAAGTAGGTATAACTGTAGTTCTTTGTCTCAGCCATGATACCATTTACTCAGAGGACTTATTTAGCCTTCAAAATTCAGTTTACGACGGATAAAATTTATTTGATATCGATACCAGGAAATCAAAATTTCACTTACATCCATTCAATTTTCTTTCAGTCTACGATTTCGCTTTAACTGGAAACAACTATTGCTTTTTAGTCTTTTGTGCCAGCGTCCAAAGACTCTGCGCTCCAGGACCATGGATTAGTTTTAAAGCTTTCATTACACCCGAGCAACGCCGGGCTATACTGCTAGTATATATAGAAAATATATAACGTAGAATCCTTGGTATTTTGTAAGGTAAATTTCAACGGACACAAACTCCATATAGAACTCCAAGAAAAATTTATTGCTAAATTTAACAGAGTAATATAATCAAGAAAAAAAGTTTGTATATTTTACAAATTTATGAGTAATAAATATTTCGCGGCCAAGCCGCTCTTCAGACCCAAATCATACAACCGTGAATATATAAAATCATCCAGAAAATAGTCACGTGAAAAAAAAAAAAGAAGACGAAAGAAAAAAAATTGAGAAAAATTTTAAAAGAGAAAGAGAAAGAAAAGGAGAACGAAAGAGTAAGGGGAAAGGAGGTTAAACGTCGCGTCTATAGTCTAGATACATAAAAAGTTTCGTTAAGGAAAACGAGAGTATTGACCAGAGTTGCAAGTCGTCTGTTTTTTTGAAAAGCATGACATTGAAATTTAACACTTAAACTTTAAAGAAAGGGGTTGTCTCTACGCTAAAATATACATTGTAAATTCTTCTTGTTAATTCAAAATATAATATTAATATTTATCCCTCTATCGCTATTTCCATGGTAAGTGTTCAGATAAACTGCATTTCTTAATTTCACCAATTGCAACTTTCAAGGCATGCCACGCTCATTGTAGTAAACCACTCTCATTTTCTTTATATTCCATTGTTGAGATGCAAGTTCCCATCGAGAAGTTCCCTCCCACGAACCACTGCTTTGTGGAATCGATTTTCAAGAGAATGCTTTTTATTTTAACCTGTATAAGTCTAGCATTAATCGTTATCGTCTCCGTATATACCCATAATACTGTTCCTCTTATTCTGTAATCTTATAACTCAAGTGGCTCTTTGGCCTTGTATAGGGTGAGCATTAACAGCGTAACCTTGGAATGTGCTTATGACTTATTGAAAAAATATTAGTTTCGAGTTTAATATAAAATGTTCATTTGGTATATGACCTCAATAGTAAGGCACTGAATAAAGATGAAACTCATTACCCTTGCATTGGTCTGTAAGACTTGCCCTACGACAGCCAACCCCAGAAATGCCGTGACTATGTGAAATGCGTTAACTTTTGCGTGTCTGTTTGACTAAGTTTACCACAAAACGCAGATAGTATTGTGCTTATATGTATGTCTCATTGATAAGAAAAGAGTCACAATAAAATTGCACCCACTGATAATGATTTGACCAAAGGTGGTCTGCAAGACTAGATTCTTAAATAAGGCTCTACAACAGGCGCATATGTGGCAGTGTTTGCACGTGCATCGAACAGATTGAGAGAAAAACAGAAAGGGAGTGAAAAAAAAAGATATTATGAGACAGTCTTATACAAATAGAGAGAGAAAGAGAGAAATAGAGAGAGAGAGAGAGAGAGAGAGAGAGAGAGAGAGAGAGAGAGAGAGAGAGAAAGGTAGATAATAGATATTGAAGAGAAAGCTATTTATTTAAAATATGTACTGAACAAAAATATACAAATAAAGTTCATTTTCTAAATCGATTTATTCCTGGCCACATAGATGAAATTTCTGAAGCCAGGTTTTTTTTTATAAACCAATAAAGAAATCTATTCTAAAAATAAAGTTCAATCAAAATGCCCTCGTCAGAGAAACCTGACTGAGATCAACTATCGTAGTTAAAGCTCCATCAATAGCGACTCAAGAGAAATTAGGATCCCCACAAAAACTGAACCATCTAAGTGATTTATTTAAAAAAAAACTTCTTAAAGTCTAAACTTGAATTTGAAAACACAAAACTTGAATTTAAAACGCAAAACAGCCTATAATTGAAAAATCCGATAAAATTTTGAGAAATTATTCCATGAACGAGTGGGCCTGTGCCGTCAAAATGACGGAAAATATTTGTATCAATATGCCATCTAAAATGACGGCAGCATATATATTGATGCACCTACTATTGAGTACCTTAAATTAAGACATAAGAACCCCCCCACCCCCACAAAAAAACATAAAAAACAATTAATTGTAAGATACAATGAAACAAGTTTTAAAAACAATGTATTGAGATTCAATAAAATGGAGATAAAAATCCACAACTAAAACAGAGGAAAATGAACCGCTAAATTAATCCGTTCCCTTTTAGATTTTTAAGACATTCAGTAACATCTATAATTCATTGATTACTCCTGGTATTATATAAATCTTTTTTTACCCAATATTCCTTCATGTTAGAAATTTTATGTGTTTAATATAACAGTGCAGTGGAAATATATTTTCAAAATAAATAGAGTACCAACAGACCGACAAAGCTTATTTCAAGACCAAGTTGAAGCGTGTTGAACATTTAATAGAGAAAGGTATCTGAGTGCATCACATGAAATGCTTGAACAAATAAGTCTTCAATCTAAGAAACATATGAGTAAGGGAATTAATTAATTAAACGGTTCATTTTGATCGAGAAATAATTTTTGTGTAAATGCCGACAAATATTTTACTTGTGTAGATTTGAAATGAGGAAAGGAAGTAATCGTTCATAAATTTACTTAGTTGGAAAGTGTTTTAACGGAAGACGGGAGGTGCGACACTGAGATCCGAAAGAGAATTGGAATGGCCAAGGACGCATTCCAGAAGCTGAGCAAAGTATTAAGAGACAGGAAATTTCATTAGAAAAATAGAAGAGAGTACTGGATTGCTATGTGATGTCTGTTCTTCAATATGGCAGTGAATGCTGGACAATATCATCAAAGATGAAGAAAAAACTTGAAGCAACTAAAGGGTGATTCTACAGACGAATGCTGCGGATATCATGGGTCGAGTATGTGAGCAATGATAAGGTTTCAGAAAGAATGGAAACGAAAAGGAAATTAACACTGGGCAACAAGAAAAGACAGCTGTAATGAGGAAGGAAGGCTTGGAGAATCTGATACTCACAGGTCAGATAGATGGAAAGATAGACAGAGGAAATCAGCGAATAACATATTTGAAGGGCCTGAGCAGCTGGATGGCAGAACGGGTTTTGGGTGAAAGAAACAGGAGAAAGCGTGCTAAGAGCTACCAGGGATATGGAGGCGTGGAAGGCCATGGTCGCCTACGTCCTGAAGAGACAAGACACATAAAAGAAGAAGAAGAAGAAGAAGAAGAAGAAGAAGAAGAAGAAGTTGATTTACCCCGTTCCCATAGGATAACAAATATATACATACACCCGAAATATATAAATAAATACACGTTGATAATTTCAGAAAATAATCTTAATAAGTATCAGAATGAATATGAAATTTATAATACGGCATAATGTGATTTGGGTTGAATATGATATTTCAATTACGAAGTTTCACTTAGTTTGGCCCCAAATGGGAGGTTCATAGTGGGGATCAAACTCAGAGATAAAGTGCAATCGTGAACCATTAACTTACGCCAAAGAAACCGTGAATATGTTACTATTCAAATAAGGTTGTTAGATTTTATCACGTAAGAACACGATTTCTTCAAATTTGAACATACAGATGCACATATGGTGATTTTCCAAGCGTAGTCGAAAGGATGGGGTATCCACTGAGGATCGAACTCAATACTCGTTCAAACGAGACAAGCATATTAACCCCACGCTGAAGTTCCCATTTGATTTTTAAGCTCAGCTTAGATATAGCACAAGGCCGAATGCACGAAGCACTCAGCGAGGATCGAACTCGTTACTCAGTTGTAATTGATATGCGAGATACTTTTTCTAAGCATTACACCAAAATGATTTTCTAAGCATAGTTTAGATATAGCACAAGACCTAATATGTTGAGCCCCAAGGGAAGATCAAACACACTACTTAGTCGTAATTGCTCTAACGAGACAAGAACGTTAACCATTACACCACGTCGCGGCACCCCCTATTTACCTGTATGTTTATTCAAGCAAAGTTAGTGCATTTGTTATTAGGATTCGTATGAACCCTTTACAATTTCACCGTGCTAGGTTTTGCCGCTGTGATTACCGTACATATCTATGTAGGCACCACTGTGGCGTATAGGGTCACAGCCTCACCGCATTTGGTAGCGCTGTGGCTAGAGAGACTGCTATTTACTTCATAGATGGGGAAAGATATGAATCTATACCAAGAGTACTTTCGCGAAAGTGAACAATCTAGGTCGGAATTTGAACCCCGCATGTCGATCTCACTTTCCGCCGGAAGATTTTATTGAAGAATAAATATCCGCTACGTTATGCAGGCACCCATCAAAAGCCTCAAAAATCAAACTAATTACATTCCATTATCGCCGGTCAGACCTGGAACTACCGGCAGTCACCATGAATGGATGGTTCCTCGAGAAGGCAACGTGCCTTGAGAGAATATTGGGCCTCATACTCACACGCAACCTCAAGTGGAACTCTTATATACGATCCAGCGATAAAGATGCAGGTAAAATATATTGACTCTCTGTACCGATTGAGTAAGTACCAGACTCCTCAAGCTATCCTCTACCTCTATAAAAGCCAGATCAGTCTGAAAATGAAGTTCTGTTGTTAGATTTGTGCAGGAGCTGCCCAGTCCCCACTTTCTAGTCTAAATAGAATTCAAAAGTGTCTCCGAATAAGGTGACATATTTATTTTCCACCCTCCTAGCTTTCTATCACAGGCAGGATGTAGTGAGTCTCTTACTGCTCTGTCGCTACTTGCATAGAAAGTGCTCGGACGAACTACATTCTTTGGTTCCGCCAGGTCTAATCTTCACGGCTGGAACCCGCCATGCTACTTTCATAGCAGCAAACTACCTACATTTCCTCCGTATTATATCGGTGATAAGTCATTTCCACTCAAAATCTGTGGTACAGACTCCTAAGAGGATGTAGCTCCGATCACTACAATCTTAATCTGTTCAAGTCCAGAATTAACCGTTATCTTCCTCTTCTATTCATATAAACTACCTTTTAACGTAATGCTCTACCTCGAGTGGCTACAGGGTAAGTCTTACTGAAAAAAAGAAAGAATCTAAAATGCATTAAATCGTCTGTCAACAGAAATCATCTAAATCGAACAATATACAAT
This sequence comes from Ascarosepion bandense, assembly GCA_037127315.1. Classification (NCBI taxonomy): domain Eukaryota; kingdom Metazoa; phylum Mollusca; class Cephalopoda; order Sepiida; family Sepiidae; genus Ascarosepion; species Ascarosepion bandense. The sequence goes on along the minus strand of JBBBDQ010000758.1, from coordinate 920,602 downwards.
GAAAATTTCAGAATAAAATTCAGTTAAGAAAGTGTAAAACTAATTGGTCAGTCAGCGTCTATTTACTTTAATAAAGGTTTATATATATATATATAAAGACTTTTCCTTAAACTTAATGGTGTGTGGGGCAGCAGCGTTTTTGCTGTTTCCGTAACAAACAGATTTATGGGGAAGGGTTGTTAGCCCTGCGCCCAACCCACAAACCTGGAGGAAGGTGATTTTCTAAGCGTAGCTTAGACGTAACACACAGCCGAAAGTAGGGGGTACCCAGTGAAGATCGAACTCACTACTCAGTTATTTTGATTCTAGCGAGACGAGCTTGCTAACCATTACACCACGACCAGGTGCATACATACACACACGCACACACACATATATATATATATATATATATATTGGTCTCTTTCTCTCTCTCTCTCTCTCTCACACACACACACACACACACACACACTCTCTCTCTCTCTCTCTCTCTATATATATATATATATATATATATATATATATCCAAAAGGAAAAGCAGGTAGGTAAATCCCCAAAACCCGATCCTAATTAATAATAATTACATTAATATTAAAATTGATCAAGGTGTAGGGCACAATGCAATTTATATTCAAATTACAGAGCCAATTATAAAATAAAACAAATTCCGATGTTCAAATTCGCTGAATGCCCATTTCTACGCGAAATTTTTTCGAAAATTTCCTTGCGTCATCAGCAACGAATTTATTACAAAAAGCTAAATAACAAAATGAACAAAGATATCTTACTGGCGGAATTTCAAAGAAAATTTTCATCCCGGAAAATTAAAGGGGTGGGGTTAATAAGAAAGAAGGCAGAAATCTATGTCTATTTTTATTTTTAGATTTTTTGAAAACCCCTACTTCTTAATTGAGTCGAGAGTAAAAAGTTGAAATTTAGCCTTGCCTGGTCGGAAGAAACGGAAGGGGCAAGAATAAAAGAAAAAGGAGGGAAGTAAAAAGGAAGAAAGTAAGAGTGGGGAAGGGGTGGTTGACAGGGAAGTAAGTTAAGAAAAGAAAAGAAAAGAAAAGAAAAAAAAAGAAAAAAATCTGTTTCCATAGAAACAAGGGGAAGTTGTATCGATCGTGTTGAAAAATAAATCATAGCGGTTTATGGTTTAAATAAATGGGATAAATATTATAGAAAACATTTTTTTAGGAAAATTTGACATACAATTTAAATTTAAATATATTTAAATTAAAAATTAAAATTAAGAAAATTAATAAAAATTAATAAAACTTAAACATAATAAAAATTAAAATATAAAATATAAAAAAGATTTTAACTTAAGGAGTATATGAATTCAACAAGTGTGCACACACACACATATATATATATATACATACATACACACATACATATATATATATACATATACATAAATATACATACAAAAACAACACACACACACACACACAGGCGCGTACAAAAGCCTACACACATACATACATACACTTATATATGCGCACATACACATTCATGAACATAAATTGCTTAAAAAGCTAAAGGATATGCGCAATTTATGAGTTAAATTCGATTCTAATTATATTTGAAGACTTAAATAAACTAATTAAAGGCGGTTTAGTACGAAAGGAACGAAATATTTTATTATATTTATTGTATTTATAGTAAGGGCCCTATATATATATATATATAATTACTATAAACGTTAAATTTCGTTTTAACTGTCCTAGATCAAGAAGTCTTACTAAATAAAAATATGCCTCCCGACAGGAATCGAATATATATTCATATATATTCATTCTTCCACAAGGAAAAACAACACCCTCCTGCTGGTGGGTAGCGTTATCAATTCCTTGAGGAAGAGATGACTAATTTATATAAAATTAAGATGCTCTAATGAAAAATGTCGAATTAGAATATGCACACACACACACACACACACACACACACACAAACATTTATATATATATATATATATATATATATATATATATATATAAAAGAGAAACAGAGACAGAATATGGGGAGAAAGAGTGAGATATGTGTGTATACCTAAGTTAAGCTTAGACATCAAATGGGCACTTCGATGTGGTGTAATTGTTAACATGCTTGTCTCATTTGAACGAGTAGTAAGTTCGATCCTAACTGGGTGGCTCATCAATTTCGCTACGTTTAGAAAATAACCATACAGACAAATAGGTTCTACATTAGAACGAGTGTGTGAATAACTACATCCAGACCCGAGACAGAATTGTTGAAGAACGACATTTCTATCGTAGACATATCACACAGTTACTCTGATTCTAGGCACAGGTAACAAACCATATGTAAATAATCTAGTATTTTGTACGTGAACTATGTTAGTATATTGCGTGCAAATATTCTATCTATCTATCTATCTATCTATCTATCTATCTAATCTATTTCTATCTATCTCAAGCTATCTATCTATCTATCTATCTATCTATCTATCTATCTATCTATCTATCTATCTCAAGCTGTTTGTAATCTATCTATCTATCTATCTATCTATCTATCTATCTATCTATCTATCTATCTATCTATCTCAAGCTGTTTGTAATCTATCTATCTATCTATCTATCTATCTATCTATCTATCTATCTATCTATCTATCTACCATTGCGAACGTCAAGCAAAAAGAATCTATATTTAATGCATAATTTTAATTATAAAAAATATTGCTAACATTATTTCTTTGGTCTTCAAGATAGCATTGCAGCGGTCATTTGGCCAGACATGATCAACATTTTGAATGTAATTTCTGACCATTTCAGAATGAACGCAAATTAGAGACTTTGCAATCTTTGTGAAAGATCATTTATTATTACAATGTGCAAAATAGATAGGAAAGAAAAGTGAAAAAATCAATATCATGTTTGCAGGGATTTTGAAGTAATATCGCAATTATTGGCCCCAATGTCGGGACAACTGGATTCGTTGTGCTTCGAAATAAAATCCCGAGGAGTTGATTTCTTTCTAAGGCCGAATTCATTTGAAATGAGTAATGGTTAAATGGTGATATAAGAAAGCGCCTTTTCAAGCTAAGACCAATGAACATATTGAATGAGTTCAGAATAAGAGGAAATTAGTCAGACTCATTCGAATGGTCGACTCAGAGAAAAAGTAGATTAATTTTCTTTATACAAACATGCTCATGCACATATATATATGTGTGTGTTTATGTATGTGTGTGTGTGTGTGTATAGATATATCTCATAGATATGCGAAGTTATATGTCTGTATACACATATGGTGAGTATATATATATATATATATATATATATATATATATATATATATATATAGTGTGTCGAGGCAGCAGATAATTTTCTAAACATGTACTGTTAAATATAAGAGACAATGAATGTCATATTATGTTTAATCATGAGCCGTTCTAAACATCGTATTTTGGCTTTAATTTCAGGTGAAAATAAAAACAAAATTCTCCAACATTACATAGCATTTAAATATATGCTTCTGTTATCATTTTGTGCTCTCACGCGGTGTGACGTCATAGAATCGCATTGCAAATTTACGCACTACGTTTGCTATTTTTGGTAACTGTTATCGTTGCCTAGCAGAGTTTTATGTCAACACAAGATAAAATCGTCGCTGATGGTGGATGTTTTTATGTTAACGTCCTTGTAACCTCTCTGAAGATGGCTCATGTGATCCGAAAACTTAGAACCAACTTAATAAAAAATTATCTAAATGTTGGAGAATTTTTGTCTTTATTTTGGTTTAACTTTCTTTGTTTAATTCCACTTTGTTAATCGTTTCATCCCAAGCAAAGCGGTGCCGCCACTGATGCACAGGGAGCTACATAAGAGTAAAAGTTTTAGATAGGAGGAGAGTGAAGAGAAAGACGAATCAGTTACAGGGGGTGTCAGAAAAAGGGAAAGAGAAGGACGCGAACACAGGTATGAAAACAGTTGCGAAAGTAGAGGGAAAGTAAAAGAACAAGATATACAGGGTGATATAGAAAGAACTTGAGTCGAGTGGATAAGAGATGGATATTGACATTGCATTTAAATTCCTGGGTGTTGTAGCCGCCAGGAAAGCAAGTATATGGAAGGGAGTTCCACAATATTGTGGCGAACTTTTATTTTTGTTTTGAATCCCTTGCTTTTTTTTTCTGTTTCTATTACATTTCTGGTATAAAATATATAATAAAAGTAAATTTTTCCTTTCATTCTGTTTATGAGACACTTTATTGATGCTCCTAATTTCAATCTCTGCAGCAACAGAGATAAAGTGAGAATAATTTTCAGGGAGTAAACGATGATGAATCTTACTATGTTCTTGTAAATACAGAAAGAATGATTTGATAAATTCCACGATCTGAGGATATGTTTTAATACTATATCCTTTCAGGACGTAAACGATTATGTCTATCCACCTATTGCTTTCTTTTATTTTATGTGGATTACAATGTATTCGTAGGAAAGAGTGTGAAGTAGATTTCGCTGTTTTTTTCCAAAGTTTGGAATTCAGAATTTCACTTCACTTAGAAGGGGTTCCACTCAAGACTATCCTTGCTATTTATCCCATAGCTGGATGGGGTATAATTACATAGTTTAAAGGATGCAAATATTGTGCACTCCTTCATAAATAAATAAAATTTTAAAAAATATATATTTTTAAAATGAGTAACAGTCGAGCGGTGATATGAGAAAGCGCCTTTTCAAGCTAAGACCAATGAACATATTGAATGAGTTCAGAACAAGAGGAAATTAGTCATATTCATTCGAATTGTCGACTCAGAGGAAAAGCAGCATCTGATTAATTTTCTTTATACAAACATGTTCATGTACATATGTGTATGTGTGTTTATATGTGTGTATGTATATAGATATACCTCATAGATATGCTGTATTAAAGTTATTTTTAGTTGATACACGTATTTGGGTAGATGCTCCGTTTATTTATCAAACATTATTTTTTTCATTTTCGTCTACAAGCCTGAATATTCTAGAAGTAGAGAAAAAAGCGCCCTGGATACTAACGTGCGTTTCCCTAAAGGAAACCGTCATTAAATTTTTTTTTTTTTTATAAGCGTTTCACCCCGAGCAAGGCATGTCACTGCCACTACTGCGCAGGGGGCTACGTAGAGTGGAGAAAGGATGATTAAATATAGGAAATGGGTGATAGGCGGGTAAGGATACCGAGAATGAGAGTTGGGTAGATGAGAGTGTTCTGAGAATAATTGGGAGTTAGTGTGATAGGAGGTGTCTATTGACCCTACATTTAAACACCTGGAGATTGTAACTGTCGGGAAAGCAGAGTTGTGGAAGGGAGTTCCACAGGCGGGAAGCGCGAGAAAAGAAGCTGTTGGAGTAGAATTTACGGTTACATCTTATTTGTTTAACTGTAAAAGGGTGGGTTTGACGTAATTTTAAAACGTTCAACCACGGAGAGCATCGATGAACAAGCAAAGTTGAATACTGACATAGCGCACAGATTTTTCTCTGGATTTTGAAATATCTGCTCAGTTTTTTCGTGTCCTAACGTAAACAAAGCAATTTCTAAACATGAGGATTGATTTTCTATTAATTAATCCGACAAATTTTATGACTTAAATGTTATTTTTAATGGATATTTATTTGATTCAACTGTCAAAAGCTTAGCTATTTTTATGTTTGTTAGTTTAATATTAGTCGTTCTTCATCTTTTTTTTTGTTAAAATTGTTGTTTCTGTTTAAGGTATTATCTATTTTAATATAATCAGGACTATTTAAGAATTTTAAGTGATCAACTTTATCCTATGGTTGAGGAACTGTTTCCATAGTAAAATGCACCTATTCATACTGCTAAAGTTGTGACTAGATGGCACGAGAAACATTTCAGTAAAGTAGAACAATTTATCTGGCCACCACAGTCCACAGATCTCAGCATCAATGAAAATTTATGGTTCATTTTAGAAAAGCAAGTGAGGTGTCAGTATCCTCCACCATAACAATTGAAAGAATGGGAAACTGTATTAGCTGAAGAATGGATAATTTTTTTTTCTGGAAACAATTAAAATTTTGTGCGAATCGACCTCATACAGAATTCAAGTTGTAATTACTACCAAAGTTGGTCTTACCTCATACTGAAATAAATTTGCTTGAAATTTAAAGTTATTTCCATTATTTTGTCCACCCCCCTGTGTGCTTGTGTGAATTTATACATTCACACACGCACACACACACACACACACACACACACCTGTCCACACAATCAATTTATTTATAGATAAAGAATATTCAATATTAGAGTATTTCAATTCAGTTCAGTAGGAGGGTAAATTGGACTCTAGCCTGGAGTGACAACTCTTCCAAGGGAAGATATATATATATATGTGCGTGTGTGTGTGTGTGTGTGTGTGTGTGTGTGTGTGTGTGTGTGTGTGTGTGTGTGTGTTTATATGCACGCGTGCACAATGTGAAGTGAAGGTATTAAACGTTTGCCTTTGTGGATGTTTCCCCTAGCCCACCAAGATATTGGGTTTCCTCAATTTCTTCAGCTGGTTTTAAATGCAAACATTGGTTATTTGCCTTTCCACCTTCAGGTATTTTCTCCAAGAGATTAGAAGAAACATCTGCGTGATTCTTATTGTCATCATCGTCACTAGCAATGTAACAGCATTTTTCAAATTCCGATTGAGTTTCTTTGGATGTTGCATTGGTTCATTATAGCTGATCCGAATCCGAGGATATTATTTAGTTTAAAAACACCTGCACTGGTTGCAGCAGTCGAAGAGGATAAAAGTGTAGCATTTGGTGGCTTTGACAAAGACTGGGCCCTCAATCGTTGTATTGTTATTGCTATTACTACAGTATTGTTTCTTTTACCATTTCTCTCTTATTTACCCATCTATTGTATTTAGTTTAGTCTTTTCATATCTATCTATCTATCTATCTATCTATCTATCTATCTATCTATCTATCTATCTATCTCATTTTGTTCATTATCTATCTATCTATCTATCTATCTATCTATCTATCTATCTATCTATCTATCTATCTCATTTTGTTCATTATCTATCTATCTATCTATCTATCTATCTCATTTTGTTCATTATCTATCTATCTATCTATCTATCTATCTATCTCATTTTGTTCATTATCTATCTATCTATCTATCTATCTATCTATCTATCTATCTATCTCACAGTTTGTTCTTAAAAAAATTCTTCAACATTAATTCAACATTATCAATTGATAAAACACAGTGTCGAAACAAATGGCTATTTTTATAGTGATAATTTAACGTATTTATGTTATAACTTCTAAATAATTATTAATAGTTCTACTTCGTATTGAGCACTTTTTTAAGAATAGTGCTTTTTTTGGATACAGAATTTTATTTTATCCATATCTAACCTAAACCTATATATATATATATATATATATATTTGAAATTTATAACATAAGTAACATGAAGCCTTCATCTCCCTTCATCTCGCAATCAGCACCATCACTTGATAAGACACAAGTGTCGAAACAAAATACCTACTTTTGTAGTGATATGTTAACATACTTATGTTATACATTTTATACATTTTAAATAATTATTATTCGCTCTACTTTAGACTGAGCTCTTTTTTTAAGAACAGTGTTTTTTGAATACGATATTTTATTCCAACCGTACCTACCCTATACTTGTTACATATATATATATATATATATATATATATATATATATATATGTAACATATATATATATATATATATATATATATATATATATATATAATGTCTAAATTATTTAAAGGCTTAAATGCTTAAATTAAGTTATTCTGCCTAATCACGCCCACACACAAACACACATACATATAAATATGCGTGTGTGTGTTTTGGGCAGCATATCTTCATTTAAGAATGTTTGATTAAATAATTTAGACATATTATGAAACTACGAGAGGATTAAAATAAAAGTAATTAAACATATGTTTAAATTATTTAATATATATATATATATATATATAATAAAATTTGCTACATTTATAGAAGAATTTGAATTATAGAGTACGAAGTATTGGAGATAGAGTGTATATATTGACCGAGTGGATATAGGAATCAGCACTTCATAATGACTGTCGGTTTTATGCTTCAAAGCGTACTGAAAGTGCGACTAGCGGTTAACATGCATAGTTGATTGCGTTGTCTACTCACACACTGACTCACTTACCTTGTGTGTGTGTGTGTGTGTTTGATAAAATATAATTTTAATATGTGGTATGTTTATGGGTAAAAGTCATCAGTATTAGGGTTAGAGCGCATGTAGATATAAAAACCGATTGGCGAAAGTTTGTTATACGTGAACACGATATATATATATATATATATATATATATATATATATATATATATATATATATATATATATTCAGAAAATCTGAGCGAGAGCTAACAATCTACCACGGTTTCGCCTAACGGCTCGTCAGCCAATTTCCCTGACGAGCCGTTAGGCGAAACCGTGGTAGGTTGCTGGCTCTCGCTCAGATTTTCTGTCTTTGTTTGCTCTACTTTCGTATTGAGCACTTTAGTGTTAGGGTTTTCGTCTTGGGTTTTTTTTTCTTTCTTACGAGTGCTTGACTTTTTGTTCATATACGTTTGTTTCTTTTTTTACTTCCCCTTCTTTTCCCTCCGAGTTCGTTCTCGGTGGGTTGTACAAGACTATTTAAATTATAGCTTAATTAATACTAGTTTCGGCAGAGTTAGTTCGGTTACTATTGGTATTGTTGTTGCTATAGTTATTATATATAACTATATATAATATATAATAACTATATATATATATATATATATATCCTGTGTGTGGTGTGTAAATTGTCACCATATTATGTTTTAATTTAGTGCATACGCGGTGTTTGTTTTTGAGTTTGTCAACTATATTTAGTAGGTCAGTTGGGCCCATCTGTGAGAAAAAGATCACCATAACGCAATTTACTTCGAAATTTGAAAACGGCATGCTGTACTGCTTGGCATTTACACCAGAATCTACAATACGAAAATTTTAGCGTGTTTAGGTATTAATCAGAGGACAGTGCAGAGTATTTGGAAAGAACTGGGTGCGTCCAAAGGTGATTACGAAGGTGTTTAGAGTGATCACTTGTGATGGCGACATAATACCTCCATTCATCTTTCAAAAGAGCTTCAAACTCAACATGGAGACCAACATTAGCTACTTTGAGGAAGTAGTACTTCCCTGGTGGCTGCTGGAAGACACTATGTCTGGCAACAAGATTCTGCACCATGTCACAAAAACCGGATAACCGAGGTAATTTCTGTAGACACATCACCCCCTTGATTATAAACATATCTACTTAAATACGAGTATCAATCAAAAATAATGTTCAAACAAATCATTTCAAATTGTCGGTTGTTTAAAAGCCATTTCGTTAATTTACGTATAGATAAATATATATACATTTATGTATGTATAAAATTGAAAAAATATATTTGAAATATAAATTTATATCCCCTACTTATATTACATTTCTTTTCCTCGTCCTTCCCTTTTATTCCTGTGCTAGATTTTGGCGTGAATTAATTCGAACTAAAAATTAGTCTGACCATATTTTATTTTGAAACAGAAAATTTTGAAAAACATTTGGCATACGCCGAATTATGACGCCATGTTTCTATTTTTCAGTTTCTTCCTTTATTCTTTTTTTCGTGTTTTCTTTTTCGTTTGTCCTTTTTGCCTTGTTCCTTTTTCATGTATCTATACCTTCCTCCCCACCCTCTATGATCTAACTGTTGTCACGTCTGTACATTCAACACACTCCCCACTTTTCCTTTTCTCCTTTTTCCTGCTCCCTCTCTCCTATGAATTTTCTCCTATCTCCCCTTTTTCTATTTTCTTTCTTCTTCACTTTCCGTTTTCCTTTTTCTTTCCTCTTCCGTTCCTGTGACACGTTTATTTCTGTTTTTTTTTTTTTTTTTTTTACACACATATGCATAATTTTTTGAAATCATGAATGGAGTTGAATTCAATTCGCTACATTTTTTAGCGTTTCCCTCTCTCTTTCCACTCCCTGAAAGAGCGTTTCGGTACACCTGATCTTCTAACATACACTTTACTTTCTTTTTTTCACTTCCCATCCAACTGTTCTTCTTTATTTCTTTCCTTTTCTTCCTTTTTCTTTCCTGATTTTTTTTTCTATTGCATATTTGCTACGAATTTTCTTTTTCTTTTCCCCTTCCCTGAAGTAGACTTCCGGTGTCTTTATCCACACATAAACTTTCGAATTTTTTTTTTTTTTGATAAAAAAATCGCTGATGAAGCGAATTTATTTCGCCGAAATGATCATTTGATATATGCAAGTTTTGAAGTTTTATTTGTAATATATATATATATATATATATATATATATATATATATATATATATATGTATGTATGTGTGTGTATGTGTGTGTGTTTAAGTGTGTGTTAACGGTGGTAATATTTATGGAAAAAACAAAAAACACAGACCACTGGATCAATGATCCTTTGCCACTTCGTGTAGGGGTTTTCAGATGGATAATTTATTGCTTGGAGAGAAATCAGAATTAACGTCATTGCCCGCTCAAATCCAACCCCATTATTGGCAGCCAATCAAGTGACGTATCTCGATAAGATCTGATGTGATGATTAAGTGAGAGAGAGAGAGAGAGAGAGAGAGAGAGAGAGAGAGAGAGAGAGAGAGAGAGAGAGATGAGTTAAAAAAAAAAGAAAAAATCGAAAGAGTGAACAACAGAACCGATTCTGAAATAAAAGAAGATATTTTTGCTTTACTTTCATCATTTTTATGGAAAATTTCCAAACGCTGAGAAATCTGGAAATTTTAGAGTTCAAAGGATTTTTGCTTCTACTTACGCCAGACAAAAACTTCGTTTGCTTATGAGGTTCTATTACAAATCGATAAAGTTTTACAAAGTCACACGGAAGCAAGTTAATGTCTTATCTATATTGATATACAAGTTTGAACAAAATGCACGCATATTCTACAATAGACTGTCCGAACGAAAGAAAGGGCACTTTCGACTCGTCTAAAGTAATAATTTCCTTCTTGCTTAATTTTTGATAATCTGATAAAACCTGCTTCACATAAATCGCCTTCGATTGTCACATTTTTATTCGATTCAAGCATTTAAGTAAAAAGCTATTATTTCTGACTAAATATATGACCAAAAAGAAAAAAGAAATTAAAATTTATTTTCTGATCAATTTGTTAGAATTTAATATTTCTTATAATCAGTTTTGTTCTCAAATAAAATTAATTAGTATTATGTTTTCTTCGTTATAATATAAAATTAATTAATGACATAATTTTTACATTAATAAATAAGTTCCATCAAAACCTTAGTTTTCTTTAAAAATATTTGTTAGCATCATACTTTTCTTGTGTATTTATTTTTGAAAATTTAAGGACCATAATTTTCTTGCTTATAAAGATTATTATCATAGATTTTTTTTATAATCATTTCACCCCAAGAAAAGCAAGACCGCCACTAGTGCGGAGGGGGTTACAGTGAGAGAAAAAAAACAAAAAAACAAAGTACATGGAATGTCGAAGAAAGGATGAGATAGATGGGAATCAAACAGGTAGAAGATAGCAATTGACATTGCATTTAAACTTTTAAAAGCAAAGCGGTACCTCCACTCGTGCGAAGTGGATTACAGTAAGATTATAACTATTATTATTAACTATTTTTATTATTATAACTATTATTATTAACTATTTTTATTATTATAACTATTATTATTAACTATTTTTATTATTATAACTATTATTATTATAACTATTATTATTATTGATATACATGGTTCATAAATTCAAATTAAGATTATTATAACTATTATTATTATTATAACTATTATTATTATTGATATACATGGTTCATAAATTCAAATTAATGAAGAACATAATCTGTCCTGCTTTTTAACCCATAGATGGAAAGAGAAGCATCGGAATAATACCTTTCCCAAGAGTATCTGTGCGTTAGTAAATGGAACATATTCAACCGGAATTCGAACTCTGCTCTTCTATTTCTCATTCCGAGACGATATTCACTTCACCATAACGCATCTTTCCTTTTTATAATTTGATTATTATGAATACAGTCTGTTTCTTCTTTGTTTTTTAAAAAAAATTGCAAATTCTTTTCTTGAGATAGACTAATCGTTTTTTAATTCCCTTATTTTTTTCAGTAAGCTACAAAATAGATAACACATCATTCAGTTGACATGACTTCATTTTCACAGAAGAGAAACACGAAGAGAACTCGCATTATCAAAATACATAAGTTACACGCTTATCACTTAAAAGATTTTCTCAGATTCTAAATAAACTCTTGATTTTTTTATGACAATATTAGATTATTATCAAGCAAGAAAACCAAGAATAATGAACAGCTTTAAGGTGTATGTTTTCTTTAACACTCCATTATACTCTTACATTTTCTAGAGGTTAATGTTTTGTATGAAGAGACGCTCTACTGACATTCTCCATGATTTTATATAATTGGTTCATGTCACGAAGTGACACTATTATAGAATGCTCCGAAATACAAGCAGGTGTCTCCAGTTTATACCTCCTCGACTCAACAATGTTTATATTAGTTGACTATCGGTGTTATTTTAATGTTATATTTAGCGGTAGGTAAGACAGTCTGCGATGTGAGTATGGTTAGCAAAGCGGAGAATGGAATCGGCGAGCCGAGAGCCGAGTTTAAATTCTGATAGAGGCTGTTGCGTACACGCCGAACTTAAAAAAAAAGCATAAATTCATCTCCTCCAGCTATGAATGAAATAGTAAAATAGACTAGATTCTATTAGCTTGTCATGGTAGGAAGACAACTTAAAATTCAAAACCGTGGTAAAGGCAACAGCAGACCACTCTAATACATTTCCCAAGTCTTGATAAGTCGTAAATATTGATAAAAAAAGAAAAAGAAAAAAAAAGAAGTTATGAAGAATCATGATCACTTATGCCCTAAAATGATACAGCTTTAAAAAGTAATTACTAAAGTATGACCGTATTACGCACCATTTTCGTTTAATCTTTGCAACACTAACAATTTTGTTTCAAGCATTATCGGTTAGAATCAAAGTTATTGTAGCCTTTGACTTTTAAAAAGATAGAGGTGAATTAAATACCACCGTTCAATGAATGCCCTTATGATGTTTAATGAAGTTTAATTCAAGGTAGGCAGGAACTATTTAACAAATATCTTTGCTAGTTTCCGAAATGCATCATTTCATTATGTAAATTATATCGTTAAACGTTTTTTAAGAATTATTGATTAAGAATTCTAATAAAACCAACCGATACAGTGAGGCGATTCTGAAATAACTAAGAAGTCTTACACGAATACATTATTATCAGCAATAACATAAGGTATGCAGATAACACAATGTTGATAGCAGACATAGAGAGAAAGCTACAAAAGCTCCTACAGAAGTTAGTAAAAAAAAAGCGAGAAGAAAGTATTAAACAGTCAGTCAGTCAGTAAAGTGCCATAAACGCTGGGGCGATCATGTCTCGAACGAGACATGACTGAATGGGCAGAAAATTAACCCGCAGTAGGTTGCCATTACTTTCTGCAGTAGACTGGTTGACAGCCAATCTGTCCTGTTATTTAACCCATAATTGGAGGGAAGAGACGGATTAATACCTTTTCCAAAAGTATTTGTGCGTATGTGAATGCAGGGAATTCAAATGGAATTCGAACTCGGCTCCCTGATTTCTTGTTCCGAGCTGATATCCCCTGCACCTCAACGCACATCCTTTTAAACAATAAAGACAGAATGCATGTTTGTTAGCAAAAGGATCAGCTTAAAGTGCAACTTCCAAATTGGAGATATTAACATCAAATATATGCGGAAATGTAAATATCTTATGAGTTTGAATTTTGTTTACCAGCATATGAATCTTTGTGGGTTATTTAATGCCAAGAAAGATGGGGTTTTGAGGTATTTTTTAAATGTTCAGTTATAGTGAGAAGGTTAATTCAGTTAGATTTTGACGAAAAACAATTTATTATAGAAAACTGAAGATGTCTTCTAGTTTTGTATTAAAAAATGTATTGCTGGTAATAATTTTTTCCCGTCAAAAACGTGTTATGGCAATAATTTTTGTTCCTTTTTAAAATGTATTATGGTAATAATTTTTCCTCCAAAAATGTTTTGTTGGTAATATTTTTCCTTCAAAAATGTATATTTTTCTATAAAAGTCTATTTTTATGTATATATATTTCTATAAAACTATTTTTATACTTTCATAGTGTTTTTGACCCCAGTTTGGGGGTTAACTAGTCGCCCATAGCTGGGAGATAACTACATGGCTTGCAGAAGTTGCATCACACATTGAATGAGAATTATATACCCCAGTGATCGTAATAAGAGTACGGTTCAAAATTCCTAGCACCCGAAGAAGGAGCGTACAACAACCGAAACGTCGTAAACATAGCAGTAAAGAGTTTGAATTTTGTTTAACGCTATATCAACTTCCGTGGGTTATTTAATGATAAAAAGGTGGGGTTTTAAGGTGCTTTTTTTTTTAAATGTTCGTTTATAGTGAGAAGGTTTATTTAGTCAGAATTTAATGAAAATTTTTTGTTTTTATTTTTTTATATTTTAGAAAGCTGAAAATGTTTTCTAGTTTTGTATTCAAGAATATTTTTCTGGGAATAATTTTTCCTTCAAAAATGTGTTATGGCAATAATTTTTCTTCAAAAATGTATATTTTTTTATATAAAAGTTTATTTTTATGTATATATTTCAACAAAAGTTAATTTTTTATACTTTCATAGTGTTTTGATCCTAGTTTGGGGGTTAACTATTTGCCCATAGCTGGGACCCTAACAGATGCTACCACTTCGGGTCAGAGTGGACCTGGGAACAACAACAATTAAGAGGTGGTTCCATGCTTCTCACAACCTCCCAATCAGAGGCCTTGCTACCGGACGCAGTTTACCGTCATGCCCAGGAGCATGACAGTTAGATGAGGACAATAATGTAAATAATGTAAAGATTTTGAAGTTGTCCTAAAATTTTAGCATTGTAACATCAGGATCTTTCTCACATTCCATGATAATTAGCAAACAGTTAGTGAAAAAATTAAGACTATAAATATAATAAAAAATGGATTAAAACTTTTGACTAATTTCAAAATGATTTTTCATTAATTTTTCGTAAAGTACACTACCGGCCATAATTATTAGGACACCCCATTTTTGAAAAAAACATGATGTATTTCATACTATTTTTAGTATTTATTGCCAAGTGGATAATTCTAAATGAAAATAGACTGTTCTTTTGTTAATACTGCACAATAACATGTACATCAAATGAACTGTTCTGGTGTCCAGTTTTTGCACTCTCTTCCCTATGCTAGTCTCTTCCTCTTATTGTCTGGTCGAAGCAAAGATTTCCTGGCTGCCTTGTAAAAGTTTGCAAAGTAATAATAGCAAAAGAACCATTCTATTTTCATTTAGAATTATTCACTTGGCAATAAATACTAAAAAAGTATGAAATACATATTTTTTTTAAAAACTGTGATGGCCTAATAATTATGACCTGTAGTGTATCATTATGCTTCAATCAGGCGTGTTTTTTGCGTGAAAATTAAAATCACTTTGATTTAAACAGACACTATTTCTGCTATTTGATCAGTAAGAAACATAAATCGTTGTTTCTTAGCGTTGTTGATTAATTATTGAACATTGCTCACAAGTCTTTTTCTAAAAGATTTTCTCAATAACTGTAGTTTAGTGGTAATTTAGGACTGACATACTCGCCTTCAGTCAGCGAAAAAAGCTGCGTGATTGCGAGGTATTTACATGTGATAGCCTTGATTGCAATAAGTTTATCAAATACGTAACTGTATGGAATTAAGCAAGTGGATGGCAGAGCAAGGTTTTAGAGAGATACCTAGAGAAAAAAGTGTTAAGATTTACAAAGAATATGGGGTGTGGAGGGTCATGATCACCTACGTCCTGAAAGAAGGCAGCAGATAAAAGAAGATGAAGTTCTATTTCAAGGGTTTCTTTTCATGCACTTCTCATCTCCGGAATTCACTTCCATTTTTTTATACTTCCCTGCCACCTACAATCTTCCAAAATTTACATGCAGCGCTAATCGCAATTTTCTGTCTTCCTGAAACCCGTTGTCATTTTCCCTAAATAAAATCTTTTTCCACTCACAGAAACCCATTCTGTCTAAATGACATTATCGCTTTGCTTGGTATGAAATGATTTAAAAAATCATTTATTCAGAATATTTAGTATCAGTAAAAAAATTTTTTAAAAATTCATTTTGCATTCAATCGCTTTTTGTGATCTATGTATAAACACATTGCTGAACGTGTCCCCAATCAATCTTTGGAAAATAGGGAGAATAGGAATGGATACATAATATAATTTTTTATTCTAAAAAAATTAAACTTTTTAAAAAATTTCTTTTACTTGAACAGGAACAACAGATGGCGGTTTGTATTGCAAATATCTATTTTCCGCATTGTCGCTGATAAGATCCTTGCTCTTTAAACTTAAGTTTTTATTTGTTTCATTTTGTTTTGCGGTATATCACCTTGTATGCCGAAACCTAATATTATGAACGCAGTTGTATGCCGTAAACCACAAATAAAATAAAATGCTGTTTTTTTTGCTTTAAAATGTAGTATTGCTAATTTTACTAGAAACACGTATTGTTGCTATTTTTTTTTAATCTAAAAATGTATTTCAGGTATTTTTACTATATAAATATATTCTTATACTTTCATAATGTTTTGCTTTTGCTTGGAATTTCACTTTTTGCTCATATCTGGCATTCTAGTAGTTTCTATCAACCCGGATTAGGATAGACCTGGGAAGAACATCAATTAAGAGGTGGCTCAACGCTCCTCAAAACCGCCAATCTTCCGATCAGAGGTTTTGCTGCCGGATGTTGTCTATCATCATACCCAGGGCTATTAAACTTAATTTCTATGTGTATAATGGGTATTTTATAAGAAAATTTATTTTCTTATCATTTTCAATAAAGTCATTCTGTGGGATATAATATGAGAAAAGGTTATTGCGTGCGAAAAATATGAGCAAAGAAAAAATATTAAGGAGAAAGAACAATAAAATAATAGGAATTAAGAAGACAGAAGATAACGATTGACATTATATTTATGCTTTTGAAGATCAAGAAGTCGGGAAGCAAGAAGTCGGAAGAGAGTCCTCGTATTTGTTGCTATTATCACAACGTTTCGATCGTTTAGTATTTGTTTATATTTCTGAGATGAGGCAGTATTTACTACTTTACTTACTACGCACGCAAGGAATTAGAATGATATACTCCAGTGATTGTAATAAAGGGTTCGGTTCGAAATCCCTAGCCCCTCAAGAAGGCCAGAGCGTACAACGACCGAATCGTCGTAGAAATGACAACAAAGATGAAGACAATAGTCTGAATAATCTAAATACTGTTTCGATCGTTGTCAATTCGAGTAAACTTCAAGATATTTTGAACTGAACCTTTTTTTTTTCATTTACAGGAGTGGATTGCTTTTTTTCCCGTTGTACATGTCTAGGGTTATATTGTCTTGTCCTTACTCAGTTATTGCTAGTTCCGAGTTTCTCAGCACTATCCATGTCCAGGGATTGAACTCTCATTTATAATGACACCAACTTCACTAACCAAAGCTTTAATCAATTAAACTTTGTGACTTTATCACTTGATATTATCTTTCCTTTTACAACGTTTCTTTCTGTTTTATTAGACTTCTTCAAGTACCTTTGCTACTTCAATGATCATATTTGGCAAAACTTTGCATGTCGAATAAGCAATGTGACGTTGTATGTGGTGTGTTTTACTCTTTCTTAAAGTCACGGATCTCAGTATTTTTTAAAATCATTTCACCCCAAGCAAGGTGGAAGCACCAATATTTCACAGGGGGTTACAGTGAGAGAAAAGACTTAGTACCGAGGGTATTGAAAAAAGGATAAAGGATGAACGGGATTCAAGAAGATAGAAAATAGCAATTTACGTTGCGTTTTAATTGATTGTAGCTGTCAGGAAAGCAAACAAACAAGAGATAGTTCCACAGGCGGGAAGTGCAAGAAAAGAAACTGTTAGCGTAGAAGTGGTGGTTGCATATAGCTATTTCAACGATAAAAGGGTGGAACCTAAATACCAATCTAGTAACGCGCTTAAATTCATGGAGTCGGGCACCAAGGAAAAAAGCTCGTCAGAGCAGTTACCATGAAAATATTTGTAGAGAAGACAGAGAGAAGCCATGTCACGTCTGAAGTCGTGATGCCACGTCAGGACCAATTATATTGCAGATCCTTCTCTGGATTTTGTCGAGAACCTCTAGGTGAATAGCAGGAGCACCAGACCAGATATAGCAGCAGTAGTCAAATGAGGAAGGATTATTATATCATATTAATGCGTTCGTCCACATAGAAACTGAATCATGATATCAGTAAGAGGTATTAAAATTTCTGGAACACGTAGCAAGAAAAGAAAATTTGGAGAAGTGAACACTCACAGGATATAGTGAAGTAGAATAAACAGTGAATAACTTCCTTTTTTTAAAAATCGTATCACGCTGAGCAAGGCGGTAATGCCACTGATGTGCAGGGGGGTACATAAGAGTAAAAAGATTAATTAGAAGAGAGTGAAGAGAAAGATGAACCAGTTAGAAAGGAGCAAGAGAAGGATGAGAATACAGGTGTGATGACAGTTGCAAAGAGAAAGGAAAGGATATACGGGGTGGTGAAAGAACTAGAGTCAAGTGGTTAATAGATGAGTATTGACATTGCATTTAAATTCCTGGAGGTTGTAGCCATCAGGAAAGCAAGAATATGGAAGCGAGTTCCACAGGCGGGAAGTGTGAAAGAAGAAGCTGCAGGAATAGAGTTGTTGTCTGCATTTGGTTAATCTTTGAATGGGTGGGACCTTTGCGCGTATTCGTGAAGTGATGGCCGAACAATGGATGGCAAAAGGTTAAAGTTACTAACAACAAGAAGCAAGAAATTTCGCGGTGCCATAATCGCCCAAACCCGGAAAGCACATGGTATATAAAATAATAATGCGTCCGTGGATATATATCCACGGACACATGATAGATCTCAATTGGAGTAGATAGATCTATCTATCGCCCGGTTCACACTCCACCCACGTCTATTGAACAGGTTAAGAGGTTCATACCTTGTTCCCTGTTTAGGATGTGGTTTCCGGCTTTCTCTTTTCCATTCTTTTCACTATTATGTAGCCCCTTGCATATCAGTGGCGTTACCGCCTTGCTTGGGATGATGCGATTAAAAAAAAAAAAATATATATATATATTATGGCAATACTGGTGTGTTTTGCAATACCAAAAGAGTACTAAACGTGTTATGTACTTTATATGCTTGTAGTTAGTTACGCACATATAATTAAGGGATCAGTGGTTAATAAGGTAACGTAGGTGCGTTGTGGTGTGGTGGATATCTACTCGGAACGACGAATCGGAGAGCCGAGTTCTAATTCCAGTTGAATTCCTTGCGTTCACTTACGCACAAATACCTTTGCAAAAGGTATTAATCCGTCTATTTCCTCCAGTTATGGGTTAAATAATAGGGCAGATTGGGTTCTGTAGCCTTGGCTGGCAACCGGTCTACCGCAGAAAGCAATTGCAACCTACTGCGGAATAATCTTCTACCCAGTCAGTCATGTCTCTTTCGAGACATAATCGCCCATAGTGTGTATTGTCTGCTATAAACATTGTGTTATCTGCATACCTTATGTTATTGCTGCCAATAATGAATTCGTGTAGGACATCTTAGTTCTCTCAGAATCGCCTCACTGTATCGGTTGGTTTTATTAGAATTCTGATACACGCTATCACTGACTGACGAGAAGGAGAATCAGTGTATTTTTGGGACTAATTTACTAGGTAACACGCAAGTAATTACAAATGATGCCTTCCGAAAGCTAAGCCAAATATTAAGAAACACAAATTGTGTTAGAAACAAGAAATACTACTTAACTCTTATGTACTATCAGTCTTAAAAATCTATTCGAAAAATGGCGAAAGTGTAAAACATTGTAGCTTTTAATAAATGTTGTATTTTTTTCTTTTATTTCTGCTTAACCTTATTCCGTCACCCATTTATTCAAGCAAGCGAAGTAGGTTTTGCATTTTTGTCTCCTGTTTCTCTTGTCTTCAGTCTTTGCTGTGGGTACAATTTTCCAAGCCTATTTTCCGCATTATGTGCACTAGAAATTTTTTAACTGTCTCTTCCTGATGTTAAGTGTTGTGGAGTACTTTTCGCACGGAAGGTTATAATCGTGCTATGTCGGTTGCTAATCGACTTAATGCACCTAAAATGTTAGGAACTTGGTAATCTTCCACTGAAAGGTGACTCCTTAGTATTCGGCTAACTGCCGACTAATATCAACTGCCTAGTAGCTCTACTGAACTCTAATAGAACTCTAAAGAACTCCTAAGAACTTCTCAAGAACTCCTAAGAACTTCTCAAGAACTTCCTGTTAACTCTTATTAATATAGGAGAGAGAGTCCATTATCTGAGGAATAGGTGTGTTTTCCCATAACATTAAGTAAAAGTATCCTTTTTGCTTCTATTTTCTTTAGAACTTCATCGTTGTTCACATGTTCGGTCCATGATATCCTCAGCATCCTTCGGTAGAATCACATTTCTGTTGCTTCAAGTCTCTTATTCATCCGTAAAAAGATAGTTTGGCATTCACTCACATGCAAGAATGCTTCTTCTTCTTCTTCTTCTTCTTCTTCTTCTTCTTCTTCTTCTTCTTCTTCTTCTTCTGTGTTCCTTCAGGACGTAGGCCCTGTCTTTTGTCACTCTCAATATTTTTCTCTTAGCATCTCTTCTAAACCCCGCTCCGCAAACCACTAACTCAGGCCTATCAAGTAGGTCCCGCGCTGATTTCCCCTGTCTCTCCTCTCTATTCGACCTGTGAATATTAGATTCTCCAGACTCTCCTTCCACGTCACGTGTTCCAGGAACCTCGTTTGTCTCTTCCTGATGCTAAGTGTGAGTTTTCTTCTCGTTTGCATCCTTTCCAACACCTCATCGTTGCAAACGTGTCCCGTCCATGGTATCCTCAGCATCCTTCTGTAGAACCACATTTCTGCTGCCTCAAGCTTCTCTTTTATCCTTGATGCGATCGCCCAACATTCACTTCATGCTTGGCTATCATAAAATCTATTTTTAAAAAGGCGAGGCATTAAAGCACTTTTTTTTGCACTTTACCTACCTATTTTATATAAATGACCTGATGCAAAAAAATAAATAGTGTTTCATGTTTATGTTAGCAGTGAAAAGATGAATTTTTACGTGCACAAACAAAGTCGTTCTAATGTGAAAAACATTAAAAAAATATTTCACATACTGCCGCCAGTAATCGATATTCGGCTTAGGAGGAAAATATGAAGAAAAGACTAACCGAAAATTAATAATATTTTTTTAATTATGTATTTATATATTCGATTATACATAAATGTAAACCAGTTTGTGGATAATGAAGTACAATACCTGTTGAATGTTAGTAAATCGTCAAATTACTCGTCTATCTGACGATAGGTCAAATTGCATGGTTGCTGTGATTTCGCGCTGAGGCAGATTGGCATCTGGTTTTACGGGACACTAGCCACTTGTAAAATCGACAGAAGTTTTTCTTTGGAGAGACAGATTTTACAGTTTAGACAATATACTTTTAACTCTGCCCGATAGTGTTTTTCTGTGCACACAAATCTGGCTAAGTGATAAATGTTACTTAATGACAATAAAATGTACAACATCTGTCACTAACAACTGTCGCAAGGTGCATATGTAAACAGCAGTTTTTATTATGTTGCTTTATAATGACTGAAAGAAAAAAATCTCCTCAGGAGACAGAGCAAAAATGAAGTATACAGTATAGGAAACTTGTCTTTGCTGAAAGTGGACAAAGTAGTCATTTAGCAAAATAAATTACAACTTAGTGACTGGGTTAATTTTATTTTGTGACGTTGCTAAACCGGCAAATTTTAGATTTAATTCTATCCAAATAGTTTCGGGCAAGTTTTACTATTGATATTGGAGCAAACAAATGGCTGAATAATTTAGTTAAGTGGAATTGCTTGTCGGCTTTAAACTGACGAGTATGACAAAAGTTAATCCAGACAAAATGGAGTAAATTCGATGAGTATAAATCAATGCTAAAAAGGGAAAAGAGCAGGTTAGCTTATTTTTCTTCTATGTGTTGGGTTTTTTCAGGATATGGGCGATCACGGTTCACCACAATTTCCAGGCCCTTGTAGCTCGTAGCAATGTTTATCTTTTTGCTATCTCTGCTAAACTCTGTTTTGTCAAACATTTTCAGAATATCGTTAGGTAGGTTATTCGCCGTTTTTATATGTCCATATTGCCTTCAACGTATCTTGGGTGTTAAACATTTCCAAGTCTTCTTTCCTCATTTTGTACCATTAGTCAGTTAAATTCTATACGTGATATACACTTGGGCGATCATGTCTCGAAAAATACATGACTGACCGGGCAGAAGATTTTCCTGCAGTAGGTCGTCATTACTTTTTGCGGTAGACTGGTTGACAAGCAAGGCGATAGAACCCAATCAGTCCTGCTATTTAAACCATAACTAGAGGGAGAAGAGACGAATTAATACCTTTAATTTCAGATGAATTACAAGCAGACAACTAAAATTTGTAATGCCACAGATTTATTTATCCCCATAAATTCTGGTTATTGTACTTTCTAATTTCACTTTTTTAATGACCAAATGACGACTATGCCATACTTTGGGAAGTTTCATTCTTAGTGGTCTGGTTTTAGTTTGGGACGTTCTGATGGTAAAAAACTCGTCGTAGAATCCATTTGCTCAATCTACGGTTCGGTCGTTGTTGTTAAGTGTTCCGGCCTTTTCGAAAACTCCCATGAATTGCAGTTTTCCTTACTTGCATTTGTTCTCAGTTACTTTGAAGCCTTGTCTACGGCTATATCGTGTTAAATACACCGGTTCCAGTCCGATCACCGAAGTTAAGCAACGTCGAGGCTGATCAGTACTTAAATGGGTGACCATTTGGGAATACCAGGTGCTGTAAACGTAAGGACCAAGAATGGTCCACCGGTCCTCCAAGTTAGGGGGTTGGGTGCAGGGCTAACAACCCTGCCCCGTAAAAAACAGTTTGTTACAGAAACAGCAACAAAAAGTTGCTGCCCTATGTACCATCTGGTTGTGATGGATAAATGATGACGATGATGATGATTGCTGCCCTATGCACCATCTGGGTGTGATGGATAAATGATGATGATGATGATGATGATGATGATTGCTGCCCTATGCACCATCTGGTTGTGATGGATAAATGGTGATGATGATGATTGCTGCCCTATGCACCATCTGGTTGTGATGGATAAATGATGATGATGATGATTACTGCCCTATGCACCATCTGGTTGTGATGGATAAATGATGATGATGATGATGATGATGATGATGATTGCTGCCCTATGCACCATCTGGTTGTGATGGATAAATGGTGATGATGATGATTGCTGCCCTATGCACCATCTGGGTGTGATGGATAAATGATGATGATGATGATGATGATGATTGCTGCCCTATGCACCATCTGGTTGTGATGGATAAATGGTGATGATGATGATTGCTGCCCTATGCACCATCTGGTTGTGATGGATAAATGATGATGATGATGATTACTGCCCTATGCACCATCTGGTTGTGATGGATAAATGATGATGATGATGATGATGATGATGATTGCTGCCCTATGCACCATCTGGTTGTGATGGATAAATGGTGATGATGATGATTGCTGCCCTATGCACCATCTGGTTGTGATGGATAAATGATGATGATGATGATTGCTGCCCTATGCACCATCTGGTTGTGATGGATAAATGATGATGATGATGATTGCTGCTCTATGCACCATCTGGTTGTGATGGATAAATGGTGATGATGATGATGACTTTGAAGCCGTGCCTTGTTTGATCATTTCTTATATAGTTGCTGTTCCGTGTCTTTTGAGGCATTCTTTTTGATTTATTTTTAATGATTTTATTAAATTCTGCTGCTTTTATTTTATTTCTTCTGCCTTGAGATTTCTGTGTTTTTTCTTGGGGTGTTTTGTGTTTATCAGAGAAATTTCTGGTTTTCTTTGAATTGTCTCGCCCCTTTTTAGCCGCTACTTGAAATGGTAAGATGATTTTTTTTTATTAAAACCATTTATATAAATATAACATTGTTGTTTTCATATTGTCTTTCTTCGTAAGGATTTCTTCTTTCACGTTTGATATTTTTTTTCTGTGTAGTATGCCATTCTGTGGTCACTATCCACGTTAATTTTAAGGTTTTTAAGGTTTTTGAAGATGTCTTTGTCTGCTAGTCAATTTCGTTCGTTGAAGGTTTCGCAGTTTAGGTTACGGCAACGCCTGTTTTTTAAAAATTTTTTAATCAAGATCACCCCACAGAAGGTAGTAAAGCCACTCAAATACAAAGGATTACCGAATGTGAAAGAATTAAAATCAGGCATATTAATAATAAGCGAGAACAAAAAAATTAATCATGAGGAGAGTAAATAGCAATTCATAAGTTTCATAAGCGAGAAATGTGAGAAAAAACGGTCAGCATAGAATGTACGGTTACATCTCGACGCCAGCGTAGTACTTTGCTTAAATTCATAAAGTCTAGGTATAATACCGAAGAGCTCATCCGAACAACTGGTTTCTTTTTCAAAGACTTCACAATTTTGAAGCCGTGCGCTGTTGCGAAGTTTACAAATCATTGCCTCGGCCGTTTTTGTCATCAAAACCAAATTTACAGTCATCTTCTTCTTCTATGTGCCCTGTCCTTTCAGGACATAGGCGATCATGGCTTTCAACGTCTCCCTATTCCTGGTGGCTCTTAGCACACTCCTGTTACTCCACGCAACCCTCGTTCCGTCATCCACCTCATCAGTTCCTTCAAATATGTTATCCGCTGCTTTCCCGTGTCTCCTTTCCCCTCTATCTGGTCTGTTAGTATCAAGTTCTCCAAGCCATCTTTCCTCATTGCATGTCTCAGGAACTTTAGCTGTCTCTTCCTGATGCTCAGTATTAGTTTCCTTTTCGTTTTCACCGTTTCCAAAACCTCATAATTGCTCACATGTTCGATCCATGAAATTCGCAGCATCCTTCTGTAGAACCACATTTCAGTTACTTCAAATTTTTCCTTCATCTTCGATGATATTGTCCAGCATTCACTGCCATATTGTAGAACTGACATCACATAGCAATCCAGTACTCTCTTCTTTGTTTCTAGCAAAAATGTTCTGTTTCTTAAAACTTTATTCAGCTTCTGGAATGCTTCCTTTGCCATGTCAATTCACCTTCGGATCTCTGTGACGCACTTTCCGTCTTCTGCTATAACACTTCCCAGGTATTTAAATTTTTGTACCTGCTTGATTTTAGTATCCCCTGCCTGTATATGGCATTTTAGGCTGCTCTTTTTGCTGATGACCATGCATTCGATTTTTTTGCAATTTATTTGTAGTTTTTTCTTGTCACTCTCTTCAGCTATCTTCTGTAGGATATCTTGCATTTTCATTTCTGTGTCTGCTATCAGCACTGTATCATCTGCATACTTTATGTTGTTTAAATTGTAGCTTCCGATGACGAATCCTGGCATAACTTTTAGGGTCCTCAGAATAGACTCGCTGTACAAGTTGAATAGATTCGGTGAAAAGACACATCTATTTTTTCTATACGCCCTTTTCTATATTTGTATATCTGCTGAATTCGTTACCTGTCCGTATGAAGGCGGTTTGCTGCGTTGTCATCACAGTTTCCAATTTTTGCATTAAAATCGCCTATGATGATGTTGGCATGAGTATTGTCGCGCTTTACTGTTGCGAAGAGGCCGTCAAAGAAATTATCTTTCTCCTAGAGAGGTAGAAGAGTAGGCATGAATGATAATCTGTTTGTATCGATTTTAAATTCTAATGTAGTTACTCAATCTGTAGATGTAGAGAAACATTTGACGTCTTTAAACTTTTGATTGACTAAGAAGTCATCTCTGCCTTGTCTTTTGTCGTTTAGCATATCATACAGGACGTGTGTTTGTTGAGTTCTTTTGCTGATCGTCGCATTTCTATATCATCCGATTTGATTTTTTTCAGTTTTATTTTCGAGGTTTATTAGATGGTTTTCATTGGACTGAGTTTGTATGTTGTAATATTAAGTGACGCGGATTTATAGCCACCTTTACGGTGTTCTTGTTTAATTCTGAATAGCTGCTTTTGGAGCACATTGCCCCTACCAGCAGGTGATGCAGTTTGGTTTTGGTTTAAATCCGGTGATACATAAAAAACGGCCAGTGATAGATTGAAGTGTCGAGAGTTTACGGCAGTATCACGTTGAAACACCGGTTCTCTGGCGATCACCGAAATTAAGCAACGTCGATCCTGGTCAGTATCTAGATAGGTTACCACATGGGAATACCAGGTGCTGTAACCTTGGATATGCGGGTGATGTAATGAATAACAACTCAATTGTAAATCGTAGAGTCGAGTTTAAATTCCAGCTTGGGTTGTTATATTCAAATACCCTTGGAAAAGGCATAAATTCCCCTCTTCTCCCCTACCTATCGGTTAAATAATAAGATTTTTATCAATAAGATCATTACCTTAAAGGAAAATATTATGTACAAAATATTTAAATTTCGGCATTAAATAAGCTATATAGGTTGATATGTCGCTAAACAAAAAAACATACACTCACCCACTTCATATCCCCCAAGTTATGGGTTAATTAGTAGAACTTGAATCAATAAAATTTATGATTATTTCCAAAGCCTTCTTACAATGTAAAATGATTTTCGATTTTTAAATAACCGACAAAAGGTTGATAAGCCATAAAAAACAAATATCTCACATTTTAGGACCATTACCTTACCGTGCTGATCCGATGTGTATTGGTAGGAGCGCATGTGACCTTTGTCTTGATCCTGTGATATAATCTTTCTAACAACGTTTAATGTGTTTGGATCGTTATAGGCGCACGCAAGCATTGTCAATGCGTCAACCTGTCATATCTGTTAACAAGGAAAATATATAACGCTTAATTTGACATAAATTAAGAATTAAATCAGGTATTGATTAAAAATAATATAGAGCAGCATATTTTGTAATTGTGCAGTTTTAAAGATATGCGTTGTCAGGAGGAAACTGCATAAACTTTAACACCTTAATTAAAATTCTACTTTCTCAGCAAAATTGTAAACCATTGGCTTGGCTGACTGTTATTGCAATATTTACGACTTTCGGAAAGCCACTTTACTGCACAGTGGAAGCATATTAATAAGAGAAGGAAATTGTCCAATCAATCAAAAAGTGAGACATTGCGGAGGAAAGTGACGCCGATCAAGAGCTGCTCGGGCTTAAAGAGACGAAGTGATCTCAGATCTGGTGGTGGTTAATGAGCTAGTCTGGTTGTTTATCTAATGAGTAGTGATTTTGATCTTCATTAAGTGGTCTATGCTTGTAGACAATTGCCACACAATGCTAAGCTAAATAATTAAAAAAAAAAAAGAAGAAATTTCACGGGTTTTATCCAAAGTCCAGTTTCATGGGTTACATAAATATAGAAAGGCATTGATGACAAAGATGTGTCGTCTTGCCGGATTTATTCAACTTCTACAGTGAGGCGATCATAAAAGAGCTGGAAACCCAACCAGAATTTCTTATCGGTGAGAGCAATTTTAACAATATAAGATAGACAGATGACACTGTGTTTGATGGTAAACAAAGAAGAACTACAACCCTGTAGACAAGGTAGTGAATGAAAGCGAGAAGAAAGGACTAATCATCAGTTTAAGAAGACAGAATGTATGGTTGTCAGCAAGAGAAAAAGTCCAAGATGTGAAGTACAAAATGGAGATACTATCGTAGATGAACGACCAACACCACCAACGTCTCCAGCTAGTGTGTTATATATGTGGTAGTAAGAAGTAAGTTTAATCACTGCTCAAGATGTTTTTTGCCAAAAAGGTGAAACCTTCAGTCAAATGCTCATCATTTTCACTTTACTGGTCATTCCAATTGTGAGCTGTGATATATATATATATATATATATATATATATATATATATATATATATATATATATATATATATGTGTGTGTGTGTGTGTGTGTGTGTGTGTGTGTGTGTGTGTAAAAATATACTCAGTTATGATCTGAGATTAAGGACAGGATGGTTAAATAAAAAGAAAGACAAGAGGAAAACTGTATTTAAATCGCCTACGCGTTTCGTCCTGTTATGGACTTTATCAAGGCAAAAAGACGAAATGAGCTTTATTCTAAATTACGTATCTATAAACAAACAGTGTTGGCAACTATAAAAACGCTCGAAAATCATTCAAAAAGATTAACATGGAAATTACACTAAAACAGACTAACATACACAATAAAAAGTCCAAGGAAAACAGTTGAATTCCCTTCATTTTAACATCTCGTGACTTTGCACTACACATGAAGGAATTCTAAAACTAACATATTCTGTTAATCTTTTTGAATGATTTGTGAGCGTTTTTATAGTTGCCAACACTGTGTATAGATACGTAATTTAGAATAAAGCTCATTTCATCTTTTTGCCTTGATAAGGTCCATCACAGGAGGAAACGTGTAGGCGAGTTAATTACAGTTTTCCTCTTGTCTTCCTTTTTATCTAAACACACACACACACACACACACACACACACACACACACACACACACACACACACACACACACACACACACACACATATATATATATGTATGTATGTATATTTATGTATAAAATTTAAAAAATATATTTTAAATAAATATATATATATTTATGCATATCCCCTACTTATATTACATTATTCTCCCCTCTTTTCTAAAACCCTACTATTTCGGTCATGCCCAGTTTGATTTCGCGTTGATTTAATTTTCGCTTAAATTATTTAAATGTAAGTCATTTTCATGTATTTTTTAAATTTTAATCTGCTGTCTTGTTTTTGTTATCCACAGTATGAAAGCTTGCTGTTACGTGTTTTTTTTTTTTTTTGCTTTTTTTTTTGCTTTGAACTTGTTAGAATATTCTCTTGCATTAGGGACTAAAATCTGTTCTTTCTTTCTCCTTCTGTAACTGATCTTCTGACTTTAACTAAGTTAAAATTTAGAGTTTTTAATTTTTTTAAAATTAGAATAGATAGACCTTACTATCTATCGCCCGGTTCATACTCCCCCGCTTCTTTTGAAGATGAGTAGAGGCTCATCCTTTGTTTCCTGTTTAGGAAAGGGCACCCGGTTTCTTTCTCCTCCTCAGGTCTTAATAGTAGTTCTGTCGCAAGCTTTTTGTAATGTGTGTAGATGGTGGCAACGTCTCTTCATTATGAAGTTACCGGGTTAGCAGTTTCCTGGTTGCTGCTTCCGATTGATAATTAGAGACCCAAAAATCTTGAGTAGCGACTTGAGAGGCTGCTTTGATCAAAAGTCAAATAATATCGGGGTTTCTTGCAGTACCTTGTCATGCATGGATGGGTGTCCCTGCAAGTGCCTCCGGTGGGCAACTCTGAGGCCACATTATGTTGCAGTCTGCGCTAGTTTCCTTTGTACACATGCTGCAATTAACGACCGACTGATACTACTACTCTAGGCCTGTCCTTACCAAAAAACTTTAATTATGACATTAAACGAACTATGAATTAAAACTAAACCAGCTAAACAAATATCACCTAAATCTATTAACATCTCATTCTCGAACATCCGTGGTATCCATATCAACATTGAATCTTTCCTGCAAGTAAACTAACCTTGACCCTTCTATACCTTATTCTGATTTCTATGTCCATGGTTACCTTCCCCTCTTTAGAAAAGATTCCAATGTTTATATGCATGGAATTAGCATTTATGACAGCGAACATTTCCCTCCAGCTAGGGTGATTTCTTTTGATTCTCCAGACTATTCCTACATGTGTCTTCGTCTCTCTTTACTAAGCTGGGTTAGCTATCTTTTTTTACCGCTTCTCTTTATCACTTGACTGTTCCGTACTTGACAGCATCTCGAACAATATAGATAAGGCCATTCTCTCGCTCATATATTTGTGTTTGAAGACTTTAAATCCCACCACGCCAAGTGGTTGAAAAACTCTGTCACAGTTTCTGCTGGTGCCCATACGATGAACTGTTTAATTACTTCAATACCTTCCGCAAGTGGTGGATTTACCTACGCGTTTCTCAAATAACCCTAATGGAACTGACTTTCTGCTAGATCTCTGTTTCACTTCTATTCCTGACTCTTGTTATGTCATGCAGCTTTGCCCTCTTGGCAACTCTGATAATGCTGTGGTTTCCGTTAATATCTCCTTCCATTTTCGCTCCCCCAGGAACCTCCGACCAGCAGAATATATTAGTACTACCAAAGAGCTGACTGGGAGTCATTCCGAGATTGTGACGTCCCTTAGAATAAAGTTTTTAGTCTTCCCGTTGATGACTGCGTCCGAGGTCTCTTCTTGGGTTAAAGCTGGCATCAATGCTTTCATCCAAGCCAGAAAATTCCGACAAACCTTATTCGTTCTCCTGGTTTTCTCCTGCTTGCTCGGCCGCTATTGCCCCCACGAATAACTTCTTCAGGCTTTATCGGAGACACGCGTCTGACCATAATAGGCATCTTTTTACCTCTACTCGCAATGTGTGTAAGAAGATCCTAAATGATGCTAAGGTATTGTTTGCTGAAAGAATGAAGCAGCGTATAGCATCCTGCAAGTTCGGTTCCAAAAACTACTGACGGTTTTGTAAAAAATGTGTTAAACAACAGCAAGCTCTCAATTCCCAATTAATCAATAAATTTGAGTTACTCACGTCTTCAGCGGATAAGGCCAAATGCTTTGCTCGCAATTTCTCTCGCAACTCAATATTTGATTTGTCTGGGGGTATCCGGAACTGATTTAGCACGTAGAACTGAAGCTCAACTGAGTGACGGTCATAGTATCCTCTCGCTGACCTAACATAATTTCAAAGTTTGACCCACATAAGGCGAGCGGGGCAACGGAATACAAATCATTGTCCTAAAGAAATGTGCCTCTGAACTCTCATCTGTCCTCTCCAAGATCGACGACTACAGAGAGGTGCTTCTTGCTTTCCTGCTTGCTGGAAGTCCTTCTCTTCCGTTATTTAAGAACTCTGGAGAATCCTAAAACCCCTCTAATTATCTCCCTATCAGCCGCTACCGATTTTTGGCAAAGGGTTCGAGGCTATTATCAATGCTGAAGTTATACATCATTTCACAGCCCACAGCCTCTTATCCGATAAAAATTATGGTTTCCGCTTCACGATATGCTAACGACCATCACTTGAACCACCATAGGGAATCGCTCCTACCCTCCAGCATGGATCAGGTTAGTCTCCCTGAAAGCAAAATGTTGTGGTTCCTCGGCTCAACTCTATCAGCCGAACTCAAGTGGAATGACTACATTGAATCTATAGCTAAATCTGCTACTAGGAAAGTCGGTTCACTGCTTAGGGCCAGGAAGTTTTTCTCATATGAATCCATTTTGAACATTTATAAATCTACCACCCGTCCGTGCATCGAATGCTGCTGTCACATCTGGTTGGATGACCCTGTTATTCATCTCGGGGTTCTTGACAAAGTTCAACGGAGTATATGCAATGTAATTGATCCCGAACTGTTAGCTCAAATCCAGTCACTTTCTCACAGACGTAATGTGGCTTCTCTCAGACTCTCTACAAATATTTTCACTGCTTTTGCTCCGATGAGCTAAGCTCCCTAGTGGCCCCTGTGCATGAATTTACGCGAGCTACAAGAATAGCTACTAGGACCACCTTTTACGGTGAAACCGATTAAATTTGTAAAAGCGGTTCTATGACGTCACACCGCGTGAGAGCTCGAAATGATAACAGAACCATATATTTAACTGCAATGTAATGTGTTATGACCAGATTTAAACGTGATTTTATTAGGTGTGGGTTGTTTGGATTTCATGTAGAGGGTCTCCAATATTTGAAGGTTCTTTTTGCTGTGTGTATAAGTGAGGATTATTGTATTGTTGACTAAAATCCGTCTGATATTACCTACATGGCTACGTTTTTCTAAAAAATGTTGTTTAATTGTACTTTGATCAGAAAGGTAGCAGGTAAGTCTATGGGACAGCGTGGTTGTAGTAAAACCAATATATGTAGTGGGTTTATTATATATATATATATATATATATATATATATATATATATATATATATACCATGATAGATAGAAATTAATTGCGAACAAAGTAAGTAATAAACACACACATACACGCACACACACACACACACACATAGATAGATAGATAGATAGATAGATAGATAGATAGATAGATAGATAGATAGATACTGTCGTCATCCTGCTGACAATATACATTTACTTATTAGAAAAATTACTTCCTTTGAAGTCAAAACTAGTCCTTTCCTTGGTTCAAGAATTCATTATGAATGACCTGATTCAACTCTAAATCTGTATCACAGTTGGCGACAACTTTACAAGCCGACACATGTCTTAGCATCTATAGATAACTGTAACATTATGTGCGTGCATATTTAAAAGGTCATTTATCGATGTGTGTTTCCATATAAAAACGATATAAGATGTGATCTTCTCAAGCAAAACGCAATTTGCGTACTGCTTTCATGTACTTAATAATATTTACTATTTACTAATACTAGTAGATGCGTAAAATATCAGAAATAAAAAAGAACAAAACTTAAATACTATTACGTCTACTACTACTATTAGATAGTAGACAAACAATATATATAAATAAATCTGATTAGGAAGTTGCATGTATAGGGCAACAGATATGACCCTGTCTTGTTAATACTTCACAGTCAAATTGGTAAATGAGACATTCACATCAGACGGATTCCCCGGATATAGAATGTGTTTTCAAGTCTTGTTTTTTTTATTTCCAGTTCACACGGATTACTTAAAGAGTCGCAGAATGTAGCGACCTTTGTGCGTTAGGATAAAATCAATAATAAAGATGGAGGAACAACGTGTTAAAAATTAATAAAAAAAGATAATTCAGGTAACAGAAATATGGCTCTACAGAAAGATACTGAGAATACCATAAACCGAACATGAGCGCAACGATCAAGTTCTAGAGACAATGGTAACAAAAAGGACACTTCCTTTTCACATCAGGAAAAAAACAGTCCCGGGGTACGTAATGAAAAGAGGAAAGAGAGCTTGGAAAATTTGATGCACACAAGACAGATTGAAGGTATGAGAGATAAATGAAAGCAACGCACAAGATAGCCGGTAAGCTTGAGCGAATAGATGGTGGAGTCGGGTTTGGGAGAGATGGCAAAAAGACAAAAGATATTAGCAACTACTAAGGACAAGAAATTGTGGAGAGCCATGACCACTAACATCTTGAAGGGACACGGCACACAGAAGAAAAGGAAAACGAAACCAAGTAAAAGCACACCACAAGATAGAACTTCTTCAAAGACTAAATTTCGCCAATCTCTATAGGTGAAAAATAGTCCTTCTATGACGTCATACATTTTTCTCAAATTTGCTTTTCTCTGTACTTGAAGTGTGAGTGCTACAAATAACTCTTTTCATGATCCACCTACGTCGGGATGTAAGTGGTCGTCATGATGGAGATGATGATCATAATGATATTGAGTCGAGGTTGTGGTGGTGGTTGTAGTAGAGTTAATACTGACAGTATCGTGACGTTGGCCAAGGTTGATGGATATGACGTTAACGACTCTAATGGCGCTGATGGCGAAGAGTTGTTCTTGTATCACTAAGTAAATAAGACGGCAATTATAATGGTAGACAATGTCTTCACAGATGGAAAAGAGATTTGAAGTAACAAAAATGTGGTTCTACAGGAAGATGCTGAGAATACTAAGGACAGAACATGTAAGTAACTACGAATGTTTAAAGACAATGGAAACAAAAAGGACACTTCTATCTAACATCAGGAAGAAACAGCTGACATTCCTGGGGCACATAATGAGGAAAGAAAGCCTGGAAAATTTGATACTCACAGGAAAGATTGAAGGTGAGAGAGACAAATGAAAGCGACGCACAAGGTAACCCAGCGAGATGGAGTAAATGGATGACGGCGAAAGGTTTGGGAAGAGATTACAAAAAGTTATTAAGAGCTACAAAGAACTCTGAGATAGAGGTGAAGATGAAGGATTTAAGTCTTCGCTTAAATTTTGCACTTACACTTTGAAAAAAAGGACACCGAACAAACAGTAAATACAAACGCACAAAAATTCAACAAAGCAGTAAAAAAAACTTAAAAAATGAAAACAAATCATTGGCTAGACTGAGAGAATACTACTCTACTGCAGTCACATTATATAGCTTACCCAAAATATACAAACCCAACATACCCATCAGATCAATTGCGTCCAGCATTAACGGTGCACCCTACAAATTGGCTAATGCGATTACAAAAATCCAGACTGCGTTCTTTGGAACCATCAGACATTAAACACTCTGGTGACTTAATCTACAAGATACAGAACAAGCATGAAAAAAAAACAAAAAACGCTGTAGCTAACACATCAGTCAATATATCCCGGTACTAACAAAAACAAAACAAGAGCTTTTAGGTAGAATTCGACTTAATAATCAACATAG
This sequence comes from Ascarosepion bandense, assembly GCA_037127315.1. Lineage (NCBI taxonomy): Eukaryota > Metazoa > Mollusca > Cephalopoda > Sepiida > Sepiidae > Ascarosepion > Ascarosepion bandense. Next base: position 885,934 of record JBBBDQ010000758.1, on the reverse strand, counting down.
TCTCTTTCTAGGGTGATACACTGATTCCAACGCTTCTCTAACAATTCAATACCTATTTTGTCGAACGATTTGTCTTTGGCCTTAAAATACGCCTCAGTTTCCGATATCACTTCTTCATTGCAGCCAAATTTTTTTCCCTGAAGCATTCTTTTGAGGTCTGCAAAAAAACAAAAAAAAAACAGTAGTTGCTGGAAGTCAGGTCTGGAGAACAGGATAGATGCGGAATTTCGAAGTGCAATTCATGCAGTTTTGCCAACGTTGCGATCGACTTATGATACGGGGTGTTGTTTTGGTGAAAGATCACTTTTTCTTCATTTGAAGCCGTTTTTTGTGTTTTTTTCTTTCAAACGCACCAATAATGCTATATAATAATCGCTATTGGTGGTTCTTTCTTTCTAAAGATGAACAAAATATCTTGCGTCTCCTAAAATACTGAGGCTAAAACCTTGCTTGCTGATTTCTTCGTCATTAGTCGCTTTGGACGGTTTTTACCAGCTGCTATCCACTCAGCTGACTGCCGATTTGACTCCGAAGTGAATTGGGGGATCCATGTTTCATTCGTTGTGACATTTACGCAAGAATTCTTTCTTGTTGCTTTGAAACAGTTGCAAACAACACTCTGGATCGTCGACGCGTTGTTGCTTTGGATCGACTGTGAGCAAACACGGTACCCACTGTGAACACAGCTTTCTCCTTGACAAATGTTCATGCAAAATGGTAAATACACTGACTTCTGATATGTTCAGCTCCTCTGCTATCTCACGAAACTTCAATTTACTATTAGCCAAAACGAGTTGTGGATATTTTTAAGTGTTTTACGGGACTACTACCGATTTTGGGCGACCTGAGCGTTCAGAATCATTTGTGTTTGTACGACCGCGTTTAAAGTCAGTATACCACCTCTTAACCGTTGTTTCCGACAGAGCAGAGTCCG